>JADRCD010226973.1:56092-85946 GCA_019843815.1 Montemys delectorum
ACACACACACACACACACACACACAAACTTCTAGCTCTTTCCCACATTCAGCACATCCTCTGCTTCCCTGGTTATTTGACCCTCTGCAGTCTGGTATCAGTCTGCTTTGTGTGGGCTCCACAAACAGCTCTGCTCTGTTCTGCTCTCTCTAGCACTATGTCCCCAGTGCCTGGAACAGAGCCTGACACACAGCAGGTGCTTAGTGTAAAGTTAAATGGTTTAACACTATGAAAGGCTAAAAGCCTTAGCAGCAACAGACTTCTGTGGCACAATCACACACACACACACACACACACACACACTTACACATGTATCCACATACTTGCACAATCCTTACACACTCAGACCCCACCCCTACCACACCAACACCACCAAGCCTGGCTCACACAGGCTTTGAGCTTGCCCTAAAACACTCACATCTAGACCTTGTATGTAGACACACACACACACACACACATAACAGGCCATGGAAATGAGCCTTGATGGGGCTATCCTGAGCTCCTGGGAACCTCTGGGCCTGTGGGCTTTCCTAGTGCTGTGTAGCCCAATCTCCCTCTGACCCCTCCATTCCTAGTCTCCAGGCCTTGCACCTCACCACAAGATGTTGCTTCAACTCCCCACCAGTAAAGGCCATGTTCACCAGAAGCCTCTTCTTATTGTGTCTATGGAGCCTCACAACCATGGCTTCCATTGAGAAACTAGGCCAAGTGACCCACGAATAGAGGACGTGCCACCCCAGCAAGGCAAAAACACCCCGGTTTCTCCATAAGAGTCAAGCTTGTGGCGTATGCTCCTTCAGTTCTGACGGCCTAGGGACCAAGTGTCTTGCCCTGTCGTTCATTCTTATTGTCACTCATGCCAGGCCATTCCCTGCACCGGACCTGAGCTTAGACTTCTGTAGCATGTGTGGCTCAGGGCCAATGGCCTGTATCTATAGTTAGTTAATTGCTCAGATGATGCTCTCAGGCTCTCAGCGGTGTCCTTGTGTTGAGGGAGCCAGTATGGCTGCCATCTCCCAAAGGCAGGAGTGGGATAAGAACAAGGGAAGGGGAGCTGGGCTTCCTCTAGCTCAGCATCGCAGAACAAAAATGGAGGGGGAAGAAAGAAAGAAAGAAGGGGGAAGAGGGACAGGTGGAGAGAGAGAAGAAGGAAAGAAGAAGGAAGGAAGGAAGGAAAGAAGGAAGGAAGAAGATCGTTTATTCATAAGGCCACAGGGTGGAGACAGAAAGGCAATCACAGGTAGGCAAGCACATCCCAGCAGGGACCAGGAAAGACAACCACACACAGAGTGGTCCGGGACCATCTGCAGGAGTCTGGGCCACTCCTTTCCTTCCCGAAGCTCCAGACATTGTGTCAGCATCATGGTTGGGAGATGAGATGCCCTCAGTTTGGCCTGCCCTGGGCTTCCTGAAGCAAAGACAGCCACAGGTTATGGAGGAAGGGCTGGATCAAGATAGTAGAACACCAGCTGAGAGCTGGAGTTGGTGATGGGGATGAGGTGGGGGGCAGCAGCAGTGTGTTAAAGAGTGGGGGTCTCACCTGAGAGGCTCAGCTGGCCATGATGTGCTTCACAAATGCTGGAAGGAAAGGGTAGGTGGGAGGAGTCAGTGGGCAGCCGGGGGTGGAGCTGGGCACTTGACTCCTCCCCAAGAGGATCCCTATCTGAATGGGGTCCTCTGCCCAAGAACCTCCCATCTGCTAAGTTGGGTCCCCCCTCCTCCCCAGGAGCTTCAGACCCACAGAGCTGAGTCCCTCTGCCTCCTCCCCAGAAGATTCCCATCCTGCAGAGCCTACCTTCATAGTTGATGCAGCCATTGGAGTCTTCTTGACCAGCCATCAGTTTCTCTACCTCGTCTTCTGTCAGTCTCTCACCTGACAGGGATGGGAAGTTAAGTCGCACTACCCAGAGACGTGACTAAGCAAGGGGGACTTATCCAACCCTTCTGGATGATGCATTTGCCATAGCAACATCGTTCTCAAGGCCATGGCTGGCCACCACCCATGTTTCCAAGGTCAGAATAATCAATCATAGATCCAGAAGTACAGGATCTTGAGGTAGAGACCTGGTGCCTCCCCTGAGAATAGGCATCCTCATGTATATTCTGTCCTCTACCCCATATAGGATGGCAGGAGTCCCCTGCCTTCTGGTAGCAGTCACTTGGAGTAGCCTTTGAGGTCAGTAGAGGGCCCATGGAGGAGAGCTGCTTTGACAGATGACTGTGGAAGGAACTGAGAGACTTCTCCCTGCTCTGTAGTCCGAAAGCTTCTTTCTTTTTATTTCCTTTTTTTTTTTTTTTTTTTTTTTTTGGTTTTTCGAGACAGGTTTCTGTGTAGCTCTGGCTGTCCTGGAACTCATTCTGTAGACCAGACTGGCCTCGAACTCAGAAATCCGCCTACCTCTGCCTCCCAAGTGCTGGGATTAAAGGCGTGCGCCACCACTGCCCGGCTCCTTTTTTCTTTTTGAGCTAGAATCTCACATATCCCGGGCTAGCCTCAAACTGACTATATAGCTAGGAGCGACCTTGAACTTCTTAATTCTCCTGCCTCCATCTCCCAAACACATACACCACAGTGCTGAGGATCCAACCCAGGGCTTCCTGCCTCCTAGCAAGTCACAGCTCACTAGCAGCTGTGGTGACCCCCACATATACAAGTGTGTGTGTGTGTGTGTGTGTGTGTGTGTGTGTGTGTATGCTGAACCAGAGTGGGGTGGAACACAGCAATTGCTCAATAAACGTTCCCTGCAAGAAAAAGTCACTTTGAGGAGTTAGGTGACCAGGTACCTGATGGTGGAGATGACAGTGGGATGTACCTAGGGCTCACAGATACTGCAAGTATTTCACCTCCTGGGCCACAGAGAATGATACACCCCAGAACTATTAATCCTGGTGGACCTTCCTGCCCTGTCTCCAAAGCTGTTCCCGCCATAACTTTGGTTCTTCTAGCTTTCCTTCAATCACTCCTAAATGGCATCTCCACCCCCTGCCACCAAGACATCTTAACTATAATTCTGTCTATTTCAGTTTCACAGACGAGACAAGGGCCCTGTGGTCAAGTGACACAAAGGTTTCTCTGGGACATCCTAGAGAAAGAGATGGGTAGAGGAGGAGGCTGTCCTCACCCAGCGTGGCCAGCACGTGACGGAGCTCCGCACCCATGACCGTGCCGTTGCCCTCTTTGTCGAAGACCCGCAGCCCCTCCACAAAGTCCTCGTATGTGCCAGTGTCCTTGTTCTTGGAGATGTGTTGGAGCATGGGCAGGAATGTCTCAAAATCCATCATCTTGGAATTGAGCTCTGCAGACAGACGGTCCCAATTCCAGGTTAGAAGATGGATGGGTACAACCTTCCCCTGTGCCTAACACTGAGGGGCTATTCCTCTCCCACAGTTCCTGAGCACTGTGATGCATGTGCTGTGTACAAACCAGGCCATCACCACAAGGCTCCTGATAAGGAACGCCGGGCTTACATAGACCTTTGCTATCCCAAGTGGAGTCCGAGGTATGCTCTTCTTTTCCTCTCCTCTCCCCACCTCTCCCCTTCCCTCCTCTTCACTCCACTCCCCTCCTCACCCCTCCCTTCCCCTTTTCTCCTCTTCTCCTCTCTTCTCCTCTCTCCTCCCCTCCCCTCCCCTCCTCCTCTCCACTCCTCTCTCCCCACCTCTCCCCTCCTCCTTTCCCTTCCCCTCCTTACCCCTCCCTTCCCCTTTTCTCCTCCTCTCCTCTCCTCCCCTCTCTCCTCCCTTCCCCCTCCCTCCTTCTCTAGGATCTTACTACATAGTAAGCCTGACACTTGCCACGTAGACCAGGCTAGCAATCCTCTTGCCTTTATCTCCCCAGTGTTAGGCTTAGAGCTACATACTACATCTTTCTTATTTCTTAAACTTTGAGCACTCACCACCCTGCACTGTTTATGTAGTGCCAGAGATCAGTTTCGGGCAAGTATTCTACCAACTGAAAAACACCGAGCACAGAGTCTCACTCTATAGCCTAGGCTAGCCTGGAACTATGTAACCTAGCCTGGCTTCCAAGTCATAGTGACTCCCCACCTGACCCTCTTGATTATTGGGTTTGTAGACATTTACCATCACACTCAGGTCTCATTTCTTATAGACCTTACTCTATCCAGCCCCTGTGGGCATGGCATAACCTGTCAGAGGCTTCCTTGGAACAATGGTGAGGAAATGGGTGTCACTCTTCCTGAGTCAAAACAAGCAGCCAAGGTGAGGGAAGTTGACAAAGAAGTGCTAGGAAGGCTAGGGTAGGTTAAAATGACCCATGTTCCCTGCCTTGTCCTTGCACCAGCATGGGTCTGGCTAGTGCCAGGGTCCACCCCTAATGGCCAGGGTCCAGCAGACCCATCCTGATTGTCTCCTATCACAATGGTCTGGTAGCCAGTGCCACATCCTCATCCCAAGAGCAGGATGAAATCAGGAAGGAGGTCAGTGAGGTTCCCCTGATATCTGATGGCCACCCACCCTGGCAGTCTCCCTCCTGTGATATCTGATGGCCACCCACCCTGGCAGTCTCCCTTGGGCTGGCACAAATGGGCAGGGTGTACTACCTTCCTGTTTGGGCTTCCCCAGGACGCGGAGCACCTCTGCCTGGGTAGGATTCTGACCCAGAGCCCGCAGGACATCCCCACACTGCCCGTATGTGATCTTCATCTCGCCCTTGGGTGTGCGGTCAAACAGTAGGAAGGCCTCCTTGAACTCTGTGAGAAAGGACAGTGTGCTCTGGATGCCCCCTCCCCCCCACAGAGGGATCCCACCCCACTCCTTTGGATGGGAGACCCCTGGGTCCACCCCTACCCTCAGCTCACCTTCAATCTGTTCAGGTGTGAACTCGATCTGCAAGGAACACCAAAGACCAAGTAACTACGGGTCACTGTGGCAGCCTGTTCTCATGGGAACATCACAGCCTCTACTACCCAGGACCTCTCATGCTGTCTACTTAGACACCCTGCTGCTGCTGCAAACACACACACACACACACACACACACACACACACACACCTGTTCAACCTAAAGGCTTTGGGTCTGTCTGTGTGTAATCAGTTTGCAATACCAAGCAGACCACAGCAGAGAGGCGTGAGAACAAGGGCCCTATCCCCAGTGGACCTCCCCTGTTCCTCTGGCTCTAAATGGATATGCTCAATGTCACAGGCCTGACCAAGCTCACTTTGAAGGGAGGAGCAAGCATACGGCTTCAGGCCAGAGGCTGTGTCAGCACCGAAGCACGTCTGTGGGTAATCAAGGACGCATGCTTGTGCACATATGTGTGTCCGTCCCTCACAGATCCTCTTGGGGCCCTTAAGGCTGGACACTAATCCACAGAGGCCTGCCTATACCTGCCTTTCACATTCTGCCCTGTGGCTCCAAGGTAGCTCCCACATTCCTAAAGAGCACAGAGATAGGGCTACGGTGCATTCTGAGGCCGCGATGGGGCTGCCCTGAGGTCAGGAGGCCTCCTGGGACCCAGTAGCCCCCTCCTCATCTGATTCCAGTCTATTTTTAATCACTGTAGTCACTGTCTCCAAAGTCAAGGTCACACCAGGGAAAGGAGCTGGGGGAAGAGGGAGTGACTGGCGCCTGAGAGCCCCTCCAACCTCCATAGTGCAGAGTGTGCAGAAGGACACCCCATCCCTGCCATCTGCTGTGAGGTAGCCTTCCAGTTTGAGGCTCAACCCAGTATTGAAAGAAATATGTCATTCCTAGCTCCTAGGGCGCTCTCCCTGCGAAAACCTGGGGAGACAGGGCTCTCTGGCTTCTGGCAAAGGCTCTCAGCCCTCCTCTGCTGACTGGCAAGAAGAGTGGGGGGAAAGTTTGTGCCAACCTAATTCCTGGTAAGATTGAGCAATGCCACCATAGGTCCCAAGGTAATTGAAGCCTTACAAGGACCCCTCAGGACTCAAGTCTGAGGCTGGGGTGACAAAGGAGCAGAAAACCACCTCTGCGGTACAGCCA
Source organism: Montemys delectorum (assembly GCA_019843815.1). NCBI lineage: Eukaryota > Metazoa > Chordata > Mammalia > Rodentia > Muridae > Montemys > Montemys delectorum. The sequence continues at coordinate 62,056 of JADRCD010226973.1, forward strand.
TCTTGCAAGTGAGAGGCTTATAGTCCCATTTCACAGATGAGGAAACTAAGGATTAGACTAACTAAGGTGGAACTGAGCTGGGATAGTAACTGGACAATCATGGGCAGGTGCTTCTGGGAAGGACCGCTGATCAGATGGAGGCTCCATAAGAGTGGTTCAGGGGGCCAAGTGTGGCAGGGCACACCTTTAATCTCAGCACTTGGGAGGCAGATGCAGGCAGATCCCTATGAGTTTAAGGCCAGCCTGGTCTACAATGTGAGTTTCAGAACAGCCCGGGGGGGAAAAATGAAAAGGAAAAAATAAAAAGGGGAAGGGGAAGGGGGAAGGGCTGGGAGAGGGAGGAGGGGAACTGTGGTCAGGACATAAAATAAATAAAATAAAACATGTAATATTAAAAATTAAAAAAAAAAAAAAAATGACTCAGGGCTCAGTGGATCCGTGTGGGTGGAGAGGACTCCACAAGACCCCTCAGGAGGCAGGCAGAGCAGCAGCAGTGGCTTCTGGCCAGCTGAGAACAGGACACAGGCTGCGTGCTGCTATGCGGATGCCACAGGTGGCAGGCACGGCTCTCCCTCCCAGTTTAGACTCTGGGGAAGACAACTGGGCCAGGAAAGGCTCCTGGTGCTGCTTGGTCGTGCTCAACAACCAGTTTCCTGCATGACTTTCAGAGAGAGCCTCCCTCTCCAGCCCGTTCCGCCATTTCCCCAGCTAAGCATGAAGCTCGGGAGGGCTCTGCCAGCTCTGGGCTTGGTGTTCTTGGCAGGGATGTCACTCAGCCCTGACTTCCCTTACATCCACCTAAGGATGTTTGATATGGACTTGGGAACCCCCACAGCCAGAGTAGGAAGAACCCTGAAGACTTGGGGACGGCTGGCTCCAGGACTCCCTAAAGATATGAAATCTAGAGAGAGCAAAGGGAGTCGGTTCTCAAAAAATCACCAAAAAGCACTTCCTGGTCCAGACTCTACTCTCCGTGTATGGGCCTCTCAGCAGCCCCTCACCATCCCCCCTCCCCTTGTGGTCCTGCAGATGTCTGAAACAAACAGGTCCTGTTTAACCTCTGCACAGAAACTGCCAGCTTCAGCTCGGGTCTAGGGCCTTACTGGCCATGGCAGGTCCCACTCTGAGACCCATTCAGTGGCTCTGTCCCTTCTACAGCCCAGCTCCCTCACTCACCTTAATCTTGGAGGCATCAAACTCTGCTTCCTTGGGGCGCTCGGGCTCAGGTGCAGCCGCAGGTGCAGCTGCAGGTGCAGCCGCAGGTGCAGGGGCTGCTTTGGGGGCAGCAGCTTTGCCGTCATCCTTCTTGGGCTCTGGTTTTTTGGGGGCCATTGGAGCTGTAATTACAGAGAGGAGGGAAGAAGGAAAGAAGACAGTAAGAGAGGTGAGTCTTATTGCCACCCTGGGCTTTATCCTGCTCATATACCTCATGACCCCAGCCCCACCCCTACCATGCACAATAGGGACAGGGCCATAAAAGGGCATTGGCTCTGCTCAAGGGGCTATTTTGGGTCCTGGAGAGGGCATTGTTCAGGCCCAGGAATGGGTGGGGGAGGGGAGTGTGCTCCATTCCCCCAGTCACCTGTTGGGGAGAGGGAGGGAGCCGGAGACAGAGGCCACTGCTCAGCCTGTGCTCTGAGCATACAGACACAGACAGACAGACAGACAGACAGACAGACAGACAGACACACACACACACACACACACACACACACAGAGCAACTCTTCTTCACAATCAATTTGGACAGGTAAAGGTTAGAAAAGTGTGTACCACATGCTATGCGCCATGGTAGGGGTTGGAATGCCCAAAGGGTTATTCTTGACTAACTTTGAACCTGAGTGACCCAGGTCCCCTGATCAAGAGCAAGTGGAGGTAGGTGTGGATTTGTGTCCAGCACCTTTTCAGGCAGGGGGGTCCCTGGATGTGTGCACGGTGGGAGGTCTCTGGACATTTGTATGTGTTGAATGGTGTCTCTGTTCAGGGTCTGTCAGTACCGAGCTGGGTCTAGGGGAAGAGACTGTGGTGTGTCTTGTCTCTGTGGGCCCATTTCCAGGTGTTCACAGTCATGTATGTCTGTGTGGGTCTGAGTGAGTGTCTGTGTATTTATGTCTGGGTGTTTGTTTGTGCTAGTGTATGAGTGTCTGGATACGGCAGGCAGCCGCAGTCCACTCACAGTGTCCTAGGATCTCCAGGAACATCCCAAGCACACGTGGCACTCCCTCGAGGACTGTCCTCCAGACTAGTTCAACAGCTCCTTTTACAACTCCTAAGATTAGTATCTCAGGTTTCACACACCCACACGCGCACGCGCACGCACACATACACACACCACACACCACACACACATATACACACACACACCACACACACATACACACACAACACACACACAACACACACACATACACACACACCGGCTTCCACCCCTCTATTTGATGCCCAGTCTCTATCTTCCCCTGCACACTCCAGGGTCCAGCCTCTTGCTCACCCCTAGAACCCAATATACCCTCTGTCCCTTCCTGCTTGCCCCTCCATTTGCCCTCTCTGAAGCTTTCCTCTGCTACTCCTGTTATCCCATGCTTCCTTCTGCTCCAGGGGATTCTGCATCTCTGAGGACCCCCAAAGTGCTGGGCAGCGTTTGCCCCTAGGCTCCAATCTAAGGCTCTTACCCTAGTTCGTACCCCTCAATGTACCCCTAAGGTTCACCACCACCCAGGGAGCAAGCAACAGTGCTCAGCCCTGGAACTGCTTCCCTTGGTCCCCTGCCCTTGGCAGATGGCTATGACATAGCACAGTCTGGCTGGGCCACCATTTGGAGCAATGGAGAGACTGAGGTGGCATCAGGCCCTTCCAGCTCAAACGCAGAGTAAGGACATCTTGCAAACACATTGGGTTCTGTTCCCTCCTAGCGTCTGTGCCTTGGGGGGTGGGGTAGGGGGGAGAAGGGGTGTTCCTAGTTATTTTTAAGTGCCTGAAGCCTTTGATAGAGACTTCAGAGACAGCGACTCCCACCCTAAGCCCCAAGGGACTTCTCAGGAAAGAAGAAGGGCATAACTCAAGCCGAGACAAAGTATCAAGGGCTCAACCTGGGGCACCCGCCATCTTCCTCTGGATTCTGGCTTGACTCATCTTGTCACTCAGCCTTCCCAGGAAGGGATAGCAGTCCAGGGATGAGTCTCCATCCTTGGCTGGAACACATTCCTCCCTTCATCTGGAGGGCAGAACACCCCACATCTGGAAATCTGACAACATCCGGGGCTGGGAGGGGGGGACAAGTTTTTCACTTTTCTTCCAGATGTTTGGCAAGAGTATTGAGAAAGAGAGAAGTGGGGGAGGGGTCTGCAGAGACATCAGAAATAACACAAAGGAGAAGACAGCCAAAGAGAGACATAGAGAAAGACCTCTGTACAGCCAACAATCTGGACCTGCTGACCCTTAGCACCCCTTGGCACAGCAGACTCTAGATGACGGCATCATCTTTCATTTACCAGGGTAAAACTGAGGCCGAAGGCTGAGGATGTATACACGGGATGAACCAGACTTCCCGCCCCAATTCCTTTACCCCAACACTGTTATCCCTTGGAAAGCGGTTCAAATGGTAAGCAAGTGCATAGCAGGTCCATCCTGGTCTAGTCTGTGATCTGTACTAAAAGGCTCATGTAGTCAGAGCCTCGTGGTACTATCTTCCCCTCCCTGGGTTGGGCAGAGGTGTCTTGATCCGGCGCCATCATATATAGGACAGATCTGGTCATGTAAAGAATACACTAGAACCTCTTCCCTCCTCACCAGGGCTCATATGGGGGCAAAGGCTAGCCTTGGCTTCAACTCTGACTCTCAGCTTGCCCTGGTGGGTCCTGGAGTAGCATTGCCCAGGCTTGTCCACAGGAGTACCTTCGACCCTATGACAGGTACCCAGCACCCAGCTGGGCCTCTTCCAACCCCTTCCAAGGCCAGCTCCACTGCATGCTGAGCAGACGGACAGGTTCAAGCTTTTGCTTTATGCCCTCCAGAAAGGACAGCTGAGCAGACAGGATTCTAGCAGGACCTGAGGGGCTTGAAGAACCATAGTGTGGGAGTCTGAGTCCTCGACCCCCGTGGCCACCCATTTCTGATGGCTGAGCCATGGCCCAGCATGTTGACAAAATCACAAGCCAGGGTACCACAGTCCTAGGGTGAGAAGAACAACCCCCATACTTCCCTTTGCCCCCAGGCACTGACTTCTGAGAGGCCTGTGGATTGGGGCAGGAAAGCCTGGGGTGCAGTGGCTTCCTTTTATACCCCTCTCAATTCCTTGACACCAGGCAGTTTCCTCTCCCTGGTAGCTCAGTTTAGGATGCTGGCAACAGTTAGCTTCAGTTCCCGTACAACCCCAACCTCCCAAACCCTCATCTCAGATGTCAACCACATTAAGAAGCTTCCTTAAGACTCCCCTGCTCTCTCTTCCTGTCTCTCCAATCCCCATCCCTGTTCACCGTACTAACTGTCTTACAGGTATGGTCCCCACTTCCAGAGTATCATCTGTTACAGCAGGAACTTTCTTCCACTGTTGTTTGTTGCCAGAGCCTGGTACACAGCAGGCCCTCAATAAATATTAGATGAACCAGTGTCTCAAATTTCTGAGTGTACTCACCTCTCAAAGGGTATTAACCCCCAACACACATACACACACACAGCTATGCATGATATATGGTAAAGTATACCTATAATCACAACATCCAGGAGTCAGAGGTAGGATACAAGTGAATTTGAAGCCAGCATGGGATACATAAGACCTTACTTACATAACTCAATATAAAAAAAATTTTTTTTAATTAAAGGTCTGGTGTGATGGTGCATACTTTTAATCCTAGCACACGGGAGGCAGAGGCAAATAGGTCTCTGAGTTTGAGGCCAGGATGGTCTACAGAGAGAGTGCTAAGACAACCAGGGTTACACAGAGAAACCTTGTCTTTAAATTTAAAAAAACAAAACTAAACAAACAAATAAATAAATGGCTGGAGGCTCGATAGTTAAGAACACTTGCAGAGGCCCCTGGTTCAGTCCCTAGCATATCACATCTGCCTGTAACCCCAGCGCTAGAGGATCTGAGCTCTTCCTTTGTCCTCCATAACATACATGTGGCACACGCTCATGCAGACACACACATAAATAAAAATAAATCTAAAAGAAAAAACTCCTAAGCTCATCCCTGAAGTTGGCATTGGGGAAAGTAGCGGAGGGGCTTCCTGACCGCCTACAGAGCTCCCTTCCCCAGGATGGGTGGAGCCAACAGCCCTCAGTCCCACCATCTACTTCCTGTGCTTTTCCTCTTCAGGACCCAATTCAATCCTGGCCTACCACTCAGCTAGCTACTGGCTGAGGCCCCTCTCACAGCCTAAAGAAGGTAAGGCTGCCCAGCACGAGCACGTGGTGCAGGTAGAGACTGACCAGCGACAACTGACCAGCAGGGGGCATAGAAGAGATGGGAACTGCCAGCCTTTGGTCCCCAAACTCCTAACCCACACGCTAAAGCTGAAACCGAGAAGCCTAAACCCAAACCAGAAACCCCTTCCAAGTCTGAACCCAGACCCCAAAGACCACCATGCCTAGGACCCAGGCCCAGGTCTTGGGACTCACACCCTGAATGCCAAACCTAGCCCTTCAACCCAGAGGCTAAGACCTAGAACTAAGACTTCTAAAGCTAGATTTGAGATCCAAGATTCAAGACCCAGGATTTTAAACTCAAGTCAGTCCTAGTCTCAGGACAGGCTGGTGATGGCTTTCCACGTGGACACTGCCTGCTGAGTAGAGTGGACAAAACAGGCTACAGGGAGGGTGAACCCTTGGCAGTCCCTGATGGGTGCTTGGCAGACCTGCCTGCCAGTGTTTAGAGGGGAGAGGAATGCCCCCATGCTATCGGAGCCAATACGGGTAGCTAATGGGTAGCTAAGAGTACGATGGCCACATGAGAAAGAGAATTGACTGTCCCTTGGGCCCCAGAGCCAGAGGCAGGGAAGGAGGGTCAGGCTCCCCACGTGTCCTTGTTCCCCAGCCGCAGGCTCCACAGGCAGTCTTGGCCCGCCCAGTCCGCCCCTCCTGGCTTGCAGCCTCTGGGCTGGGATGCAGGCCCACACTTCCCGGAGGAGTCGAGAACGCGGCCTGGGCCAGACCCAGAGTCTTAGAAGTAGGTCAAATGTTGCTGTGCAGCAGGTCCTGGGGATCCTGTCATGGCCCCAGCAGGTCCATGGACCGTAGCTCATTTACCACAGCACATGTGTGTGACCAAAGTTGTAAACTCATAACTATTATGATGAGTCCCCATGAACACAGACCCTGCCTTACTGGGGTCCCTGGGTCCTGCCTCAGTTGCACGGATGGAGGGATCTGTGGCCATAGGAGCCGCCCAGTGACTGGCTAGAGGTGTCAACAGGTAGTCAGAAGAACTGAGAAAGCAAATGAATGTAGGAATAGCTATACCATCCTATGGGCTTGGGTGAGAGTCTGACTCCAAGGAGAACTTCCCAGCAGGGCTGATCAGCCACCAACAGGATGTGGCCTGCTTCCCAAGGCACAGCCCCAGGCCTGGAAAATGGAAAACAGTGCCTAAGGGGGAGACAGAAGGCTCTCCATGCTCTTGTGAGCCAATCTGGCCTCTATTCCTCCTGGACTCAGTTTCCCCACCTAACCAGTGAATGATGGTAAGGCAAGATGGTGGTGGATTCTGAGCGCAATGTCTGCTCTGAGTCCTGGCCCATCCTCACCACCACACACAGACAACTCTGTCCTCGGGCAGGCCAAACACAACTCCCAGGCCCCTCCCGTTGCCCACTGTGCTGACAGGGACCAGATGCTCCAGCCTTGTGGTTCTAGGGGTGGGGGTTGCAGGGCTCAGTGGGCTGGCAGGCAAGCCCTGGGTTTGGCCCAGGGACCTATAATCAGCTCCTGCCCCTCTGATCCTAGCCCAGGACTGACGCTTTGGGGCTGTGGTGTCCTGGCCGGCTGTGGTCATGGCCGCTATATTTGGGAGCCTAATTCAGCATGAAGAAGGAGGTAGCAGGCCAGAGCCTCCAGGGTCTAGGGCCTCATGGGGGACAGTGTGGGGACAGTAATGTCCAGGCTTGGTCCATTATGGAAGGAAGGCACACCCCTGTTTTCAGGAGATGAACTGGTCTGGAGTCTGGCTTGCAGGGACCTCAATCCTGCCCGTCACAGCTCACCCAAGAAAGGACAGAGAAGTCGTGTCTGAAAATACTGGCCCCTTTATTGGAACAAAAAAAAGTGAGAATACAAGCTGGGGCTATGCAGTCTAAGCGAATAAGAAGGGGTTGGGATCTTTCAAGAATGAGTGGACGGTGGCTCGGAGGGTAAAGCTTTTGCTGTATGACCATGAGGATCTGAGTTCAGATCTTCAGATTCCACAGAAAGTCTAGATGCAGTGATCCCAGGGTCTCCTTTGGGGGATAGAAGACAGAGACAGCCTGGAAGCCCAAGGACCAGCCTGGGGTACACAGAAACAAGTAATAAGAGACCCTGCCTCAAACAAGATGGAAGGCAGGACCAACACCAAAGGTTGCCTTCTGAGTTCCACACAGGTACCATGGGGTACACCACATTCCATACATGAACAGCACACACACACACACACACACACACACACACACATACAGAGAGAGAGAGAGAGAGAGAGAGAGAGAGCAAGAGAGAGAGAGAGATGCATGCAAATATTTTTTATTTAATTAATTTTTATGTGTATGGGTGTTTTGCCTGAATGTAAATCTGTACCACATGCATGCCTGATGGCCACAGAGACCAGAAGATGGCGTTAGACCTTCTGAGACCGCAGTTACAGATGGTTGTGAGGCATCTCCTGGTCCTCTGGAGGAGCAGCCAATGCTCTTAACTGATGAGCATCTCCAAACTCCTGCAATCTTTTTACTACTACTACTACTACTACTACTATTTTGTAGTGAGTGGAACAGGAGAAAAACTCACAAAGAGCAAGGCTTGGGGGAGAAGCATTTGGCACCGATGATGAGGTATCAGCATGCTGGTTAGGGTAGTAGAGAAAATATCCTGGGTTGGACTGAAGGCTCTGAAATACCTCCAAGCTCTGGTCCCCTCAATCTGACTACCTGGGTAGCTTCCGGACAGGGCTCTACCCCTCTCCCCAGCATGGCTGTGACCGCCCTGAACTGCTTTGACATTCCCTGCCATCTTGCCAAACCCTGTTCCCTCCCATCAGAAGTCTCCCAAAGAGCAAATATTTATTGTCCTTGGAAGAAAAAAAAAAAAAAAAGGAGTAGAAGAATCCCCTTTTAGGATCCTTGGAAGAAGGGGGGAAAAAGAGTCCCCTTTTAGGATCAGGGTCTGGGAGCTGCTATGTTTGAGGTTTGCAAGGGCTCAGCAGTGGCCTCAAATGACCAGCAACCCCTGGAAAGGATGAGGGAGGGAGAAAGAAATGTCAGCGCAAGCCGGTCTTGGAGAAGCAGCTGGTGGCCGCCTGAAACTGCTGTGCTGGGACTCTACCCAGACCCAGATCCAGGGCCACACTCTTCCCTCCTCTTGCCTCTATTTCCCCAAGTCTTTCCCACATCAGGAGTGAATGTATGCATTGGCCTGAGGTGTGGACGTGTGACTGCTTGGTCTTTGCGGTTTATGTGTACGTAACCACGGACTCAAGGGGCCACATTTGTGACTGTGTGGAAGTGTGTGATCTTGTATGCTTATATGTGTCACCAGGCTGTGACTGCGCGTGGGTCCTGTGCATGTGTTTGTCTGTGAGCCTGTTCATCTGTTGGCATGAGTGGGGTGGGGCCATGTGGACACAACCTCTGTTGAATGGCCAATTCAGTCCAAAATGCAAGTAAATTTAGCAGAGGGGAAAAAAAAATGTCAGTCATCTGAGGAGTCTGAATTGACTGGTTGTTTGACTGGATGGATCAACTGTCTCAGGCAAAACAGGAGTAAGCAACTCCCTGGGGCCATCATGAGAAATTGTGCACAGGACTCTTGACTATGGCAGAAATCAAGGCAGAGACAGGAGGGTTGGGAAAGAGAGAAATGGGGCAGATTCAGAAGCAAGAGGTTGCTGAAGTGGGTCAGGGACAAGGTAGGCTAGATATGCTGTCACGTGGACATATGGACACACACAACTTGTCATTCCTGAACCCAGCTCCAAAGACAAGAGGAGTCTCTATTCTTACCTGCTAACCTCAAGCAGCCAGAGTGGACAAGGAGTGGGGACGAGGCATTGATGCAGGAAGAAAGGACCAGCATGCATTGCTGGGACAGGGATGAGCAAGAAGGCAGGGCAGGGGCCAAGGAGAAGAGTTTGGTGTCCCACGCAGGGAGGGGAGAAAAAGCCGCAGTGATGATGCTTTTGAAACAAGCATCTCACGTCTGGAGAGACAGCTCAGTGGGGAGGAGCACTGACTGCTCTTCCAGAGGACCCCAGTTCGTTTTCTACCACCTATGTGTGGTGGCTCACAACCATCATTTATAACTCCAGCTCCACGAGATCCAACACCTTCTTCTGTCTCCAAGGGCACCAGGTACACATGTGTGTGGTACATAGACACACACATGCAAGCAAAACATCTACACACAAAAGCAATTTTAAAAATTTTTAAATTTTAAGCTAAGTGTGGTGTTCCACACCTGTAATCCCAGTACCCTGGAGATGGAGGCAGGGGCATTAGGAGTTCAAAATCATCCTTAGCAAACTAGTCAACTGTGGCCAGCATGGGCCACATGAGACCCTGCAGGGGGAAAAAAAGCCCCAAAATGCAAAGAGACACAGAAAGAGAAGGCAGTGTGGGTTGGAGGAGCCTCCCTGTCCCCTTACAAGCCCCTCCTAGCTGTGGTGGCCCCACCAGACCTAGAGCTGTCCCCTCTCTGCCCCACCCAGCACCAGCTGTGTCTCTGCCTCCAGTGGCCACACAAAAACCCTCTGTGGTGCAGGGTGTGGATGCTGCATTAAAAATGGCCCAAGCCCCCAGCCAGGAATAGTTAGGGTTGATTCTGGTACCTGCCTCAGTAACTATTTATATATCTACCCACCCACCCTGTGTGGTTAGGCTGAAAATGCAGACACAGGCTCAGACACAGACAGACAGACAGACAGACAGACAGACAGACACACACACACACACACACACACACATGCTTGCATGCATGCATGCATGCATACATGCATGTAGTCAACTAACCTGATACCAAGTGGCCATCAATACCCCCCACTCTACCTTTGTGGACTGAATTTGCCTTAATAGCTCAGAACTGAGCTCAGAGGCTGTTGTGTTCATGTCTCCAGGCTCATCCTTTATTGGGGCAACTGTCACCAGTTCCAGTTCCATTAGAAATAACACTGGAGCCGGGTGGTGGTGGTGGTGGCGGTGGCGGCGGCGGCGGTGGTGGCGGTGCACGCCTTTAATCTCAGCACTTGGGAGGCAGAGGCAGGCAGATTTCTGAGTTCAAGGCCAGCCTGGTCTACAGAGTGAGTTCCAGGACAGCCAAGGCTACACAGAGAAATCCTGTCTCGAAAAACCAAAAAAAAAAAAAAAAAAAAAAAAAAAGAAAGAAAGAACACTGGAGTAAACAGGAACCAACACAAATGTGTGTGTGTGTGTGTGTGTGTGTGTGTGTGTGTGTGTTGTGTGTGTGTGTTTATATGCACCATATATACTTATTCAGGATCCTTAGTTCCCAGGTACTGTCTTGGATATTCCTGTCCATGTATCTTTATACTAAGACTCTCACACTAGACAGAGGTATCAGCAGGCATAGCCATGTACCCATGCAAACGAGTGCTTTTGTACACACCAGGTGCCCTACCCTTTGAGCTCGTACATATGGAATCAACTCTGGTTGTACAAAGGAAGAAGAGGGAGGCAGCAGAAGGCCACAAAAACTAGAGTGTTCTATTTAGTGTGCGCTGGTGCTTCTGAGACACCCCTAGAAGCTCGTGTGTGTGTGTGTGTGTGTGTGTGTGTGTGTGTGTGTGTGTGTGCGTGTGCGTGTGCGTGTGCGTGTGTGTGTGTGTGTGTGTCCATCCATCCAGGTGTTCACAACCTTTCCAGGGACTCCTCCCCCACACTGCCCCATTCCACCACTTTAGAACCTTGCATAGAAGTCTGTCCACAGAAAGGGAAACAGAGGCTTGAAGCAGCAGCTGTGCTGGGGAGGTCAGCACTCCCAAGTTCAGGCCTTTGGAGCCACAGCATCTGTGTTGTTTTTGGCATATCCAGGCCAGATAAGGATGGGGTCAGTACTTGCCTGCCTCTCATGGGAAAGGACTCTGTGGAAGGTTCCCGACCCATTTGTTTCCCATACCGTGGACCCTAGGACAAGCACAGGGCAGTCGAGAGGGAAAGAGGGATGGTTGGGGCGGGGGTGGGGGGAATGACAGGCAATGGCCTTGAGGCTACTTCGAGCTGACAGCAGACTCGAGACTCTTACATGCCTGGGACCAGGGAGTGAGCCCTAAGACCCCCAAGTACATGACGTGGAGAAAACGGGAAGGGGCAAGACACACAGCTCAGCCCTTTGTGGCAGGGATCCCCCAAGAAGTTTTCAGCCATCTCTCAGAGCAATAGCTTGGTTAGCTAGGTGGCTCAAATACTTGGAGGCAACACTGGGGACATTAGGAAACAGTGGGGCAGCATCACCATCATCAAAGCAGATTTGGTGCTGGGCTGTCTTCAGTGCCAGGGGACTGGGCTGCTGGCCCCTCACTGATTCCCTAAGCCCCTTCTCCTGAGAGTGGTCAGTGGTCACTTCTGTGGCATGGGGATGGGGAGGGGATGTCATTGGCTGTGCTTCTGAGGCAGCCTAGTCCTGAATCCTCTCTTTTTCTCCACTTTGCTAACCTTTGCCCCCATCTGGATTTTGGTGAGAAACAGAGAGCTGGAGCTTAGAGTTCTGTCAACAAGGGGACAATGGTTTGGAACAAAGGGCCTAGCCCAGGTTTCAGATAAGCTGGGAGGGACCAAAGGATGGGTGTACCTCAGGTAACTCTGGACAGTGATGATCATCTCCCACCCTTGAACAATGTCTTGCTTTCAGGAATTCTGGTCTTGTATGATAAGCAGAAGAGCTCGTGGTGGGAGTAGCAAGGGATCCTATGCAGCTTGAGATCCCTCCAAAAGCTACGCCCAATTAGCAAGATCACACCCTTCTCCCAGCCTGTAATCATTGTAGATTCAGCTCAGCAAAACCCAGAGAGGAGCTGAGATGGATCGGTGCTTAAAGGCACTTGCTGCTGTTGAAGAGGACTAGAGTTGGGTCCCCAGCACCCATATATTACAGACAACTACCCGTAATTGCAACTAAGGGGAGTCTTCTGCCCTCTTTGGGCTTCCAAAGGCACCTACATTCACGTATGTGTAGTAATACACAGATACATCATGACTGCTAGTCTCTGTCACCTCCAGGAGCCATTTCCTGACTCCCAGGTTCAGAAGGAAAGCATGCAGCTCTTTCCATCCCAGTTGTCCCATCTCAGGGATAGCTGGTCTAGGACTTGTGTGGGACTTCTCTTCCAATCTGAGGGCTTCCATTTTCCCAACTTGCCCCAAGGGCTGATCTTCGGCTTTCTGGAGGCCTGACACCAGGTGGAGTCAGAATGAGCAGTTCCTAAGTCAGAGACTTGACCTGAGGCTTAAGAAAGCCTTCCTGGGATCCTGAGATCTGCCTCTTTCTCTTGAAGAAAGTGAGGCTCAGAGGGGAGACCCCTCCCTAGAGCAAACTGGAGGATGACGGGATGAGCCAGGTGGAGTGCTGGGAATCCAAAGCTGCAGTCAGGGTCTATGCTGTCCTTAAGGCCAGGGAGATGAGCCTGTCCTGGGGGAGAGGCTAAGACTGAAGCTAAGCAGGAGTCTGCTTTACCCCGGGAAGTTTGGATTCACCTACCTCTAGAACCCCAAAGTAAAACCCCTAGCTAAGAACCAGGAGTTGTAGGTCTCACTATGCTGGGGCTGGGCTGTAAACTCTGGAAGCTATCTGAGAGGAGGAGACATTGGAGAAGGGAAGGGACGAGTTAGACAGCCAGCAATGCAAGGCAGAGCCACAGGGCTCATGGATACATTAAGGCCCATGTCTGCTTCCTCCTCAGAGTCTAGAGTCGGAACCCAGTCCAGCACACTTCCCTGCCCCTCTCTATCCCCAGGAACCCTCTGTGGCTCTGCTTGACCTAGAAGATTAAGAAGGAGTCGTCTTAGGACCAGTTCTGCTCGTTGGGCAGAGGACGACTTCTGGGGATCAAGCAAGGGTACTGTTTGCAGGAATGGCTCTGAGGTCAGAGCTCTAGTCCCCTGCTTCTGTGTCTCCAGTTCTGGCACAGAAGGCAGAGAAGGAGGACAAAGAGTGGACCAGGGCTGAGGAGGCCTCCATCTATACCAGGAGAGGGTGAGGGACCTCGGGAAAATAGCCTTAGCCAGGGCAGGCAGAAGCTGCATGTGTATCTTCTAACAGTTATCCTGCCTTTGGCTGGGCATGGTCCTGCTGCTGATGTCTCCTCTGGCTCCAGGGTGATATCTGAACCATGACTAGCTACTCTCCTGGGATCTCTGATACCTCCTACCATTATCGTCTTTTTGTTTTGTTTTGTTTTGTTTTGTTTTGTTTTGTTTTTTCAAGACAGAGTTTCTCTGGGTAGCCCTGGCTGTCCTGGAACTCCTGTAGACCAGGCTGGCCGGGCGTGCGCCACCACTGCCCGGCTCCTTTATCGTCTTTACACACACACAGACGCACAGACACACACACAGACACTTTTATAAACTTTCCCAAAGTACTTCTTCTCTCTGGACAGTTCAGCCAGTGACACCTTCAGCTGGCTCTGTGGCTGGGAAGCCAGGCAGACACATCTCTGATTCAGCCATGAATATGTGCTTCTGATCCCAGCCCCAGGAGGTGCCAGTATAATGGCTTTACCCCAGGGAGTGTTCACTGAGGCACTGGGGATGACAGGAAGCAGTCCCAGAGAGGACCCAGGAGACCTCAAATAGCCAAGGACCACCCACACAAAGGATATCTTAGGCCAAAGTCAGGCCAGAGAATCAAGACTAGGGTTCCTTACCCAGGTTCCAGTCATAGTCCCCAGCAAGGACTCAGGGTCTGAGTCCATACCTCTGTCTTCCTTGGCCCCCTCCTCCCTTCAAACCACAGTGCCCTGAGGCCTCTGGAACTCGTGCCCAAGACCTCAGTGATATTTTGAGTTTAAGAAAACTTTGCAGTCGGCAGGAGCTCTTAAAGGTTATAAATAGCAGCTGCGGGAGCCCAGGCCGGGAGAGGCGGAAACACGTGTCAAATACGCCTGGGAGGCGGGGGATTCCAAGGCACAGACCCCTACCCCACCCCCTCACACACACACACACACACACACACACACACACACACACACACACGGGACCTACCAGCTTCTAGGCATTTTACAACCACGGAGCGGGAAGTCACACCCCACCTGGAAGGCGTCTAGGAAGCAAGATCCCGTCTATCCACTGAGCAGGGTCCCTGGTGGCTGGATAGGTTGCCAGGGGCATGTGGGGGCACTGTTGAAAGGAGATCTGGGTGTGAGGTTTCTCCTTCCCCTCTTCCACCATACACACACACACACACACACACACACACACACACACACACACACACCAAGCTGGGAGCTTACCAGCAGAGAAGTATACACAGGGCCAAGGGGGCTTTGGACAGTGTTCACTATAACTCGAATCAACAGTTAGGAGCCCTTCGGACCAAGAGGGGAGGGGTTATTTTAAAGTCACAAGAGAGTCAGGCACTCTGTAGTCCTATGAGCCCTAATCCTTTCTGTCGAATGCTGCTTCTGCATCTTTCCATTCAGAAAGACCTTAACCAATCCAAATAAAATGTAATTAGAGGACTGGAGACAGCAGAAAGGGGACTCTAAAGGAGGTAAACAGATCCCAGGGCATAGTCCTTCTATGGTCGGATCCCAGTAATTCATCAAAACAAAACAATCCGGGGTGATAGCAGGTGTAATTTGTCACCAACACAAAACAGGATACAAGAGTCTCAACAAGAAGGTCAGTGGTCAGGGACACTCCCGTCTCAGGCTTGCCTTAAAGGCCGTCCTCCGGGACCCAATCTAAGATAAACCAGTCTCGAAGGCCCCACAGATGCCGAGAGAGCAGTGAACCTCCATTACCGCCCTGGATCTTTCCCACTGCCCTCTCATAGGACTGGGGTAGGGACTACTACCCCCATGCAGACGCGTAGACAGGAGGCATGGCCAAGCCTCTACCGGCTTCAGTCTTGCCTCTCTCATATTCTTATGTGCCTGCTGGTCCCTAGCGGGTCTGGGGGAGGCAGCCATGCTTGGCATCCAGGCACTCTGAACCTCAGGGAGCCCCAAAGGGTTTATGGGGCTCCCAATGAATGGGAGCCTGTTGAGCTCTGAGGGGGCCCGGCCCAAGTAAACACAGTTGGGTCTAAGGTACCATTCTCCCCCTGCCTACTTACCCAGGACCCAGGACCAAAATACGATTTCCTGTCCCCAGGCTAAGGGCCAGAATCACCCCTCTCAGCCTTAGGCTGGGGCCCACTGGAGGGACACAGACTGGCCTGAATGCCAGATTTTCAGAGGCAAAGCTCTGCCTGCATCCAAAATGAATCCCTGGTCACTTTGACTCTCAAACCTTTCATCCGTTAATGGCAGGTTGGAAACGGAGGCCATGAGTAGGGGTTCAGCTCAGGGGCACATGGATCAAGCCCCATGCAAAGCAAAGACTGTCGGGAGAAGAGAGAGATTCCTGGATCGGAGGAACAGGGTGGCAGGGGTTTAACAGGAAATAGGGAACCCTCCCTCCTTCGGCTGTAACAGCCCTCTGACCTATAGAAATGAAATCCAGTACCCCCGTGACCCTGGATGCAGAATGGCCAATACATCCTTGAATAGAACGCCTCAGTTTGGGGACAGGATGCCTACTAGAGCTGTTTGTGCTGTTTGTCTTGCTATGCCCTGGACAAGCCACTTTGTTCTCAGACCTCAGTTTCCCCCGCCTGGAGACCTGGTATTAACAAGCTTCTTGCCTCCCATTTTAGCTTGTGAGTCAAAGTAGCACATCAGGAAGCTGGATGAGGTGGTACTTGCCTATAAGCACACCACTTGGGAGGCTGATGCAGAAAGACTAGGGGTTCAAATTCAGCCTCTCAGACAGACTAGCCACTCTGTGCTCACTTATATAATAAATAGCAGCCCCCAGAGAGCCAAGGCAAAGAAGATCAGGAGTTGAAGGTAGTCTAGGCTACGTATCAAATCCTCAGCCAGTCTGGGCTAGATATCTATCATATCCTAACTCACAAAAACAGAACAAAAGACATTGAGACCAAATGCGTGCTACCCAGAAGGTCTAAGGAGAGGTCACTCCTGGAATCAAGGGTTCTAGAAACATGCCCTGGTGGCAGGAGGGTGGTTTGAGGCAGCCACCTCACGGGTACTGGAGGCTGAGGTTGGAATGTGCTGAGCAGCAGCTGCCATGTGAATCATTATACCTCCTCAGAACCAGCCAGGGCTTCCAGACCTAAACTAGCTCAGACTGGGCTCAGGCAGAAGGGCAGTCTCCGTCCAGCCCAGGTCAATGGGTCCTGGGGACCCTGGGGTGAGGTTTCTAGGATCCTGCATGGTCTCTGTGTTCCTGTTTGTCCACATCTTCACCCTCAGCATCCACTCTGGCTTTGTCTGTTCTACAGACTCACAATGAAGGATCGGCCTGCATATAGGTCCCTGCCACTGCGCATAGTAGACCCCGAGTCTGGGAGGTATAGCAATGTGTAGCCAGACGGAAAGGGCTTCCTGGCTGTCTTCATACCAGGAGCCACATTCCAGTGGGCAAGCCATCAGCTACGGGGAGAGGGGGGGCGGGGGGGCGGGGGGGGGGCTGTGAAGAGAAGTTTGGAGTGAAAGAGAGGTCCTCCTTCTCTCCTAGCTGGGACTTCAGGAATTTTTTGTTTATTTGTTTGGGTTGTTTTGTTTGATTGGTTGGTTTTTGTTTCTTCTTTATTTGCACTTACGTGCACACTCTCTCCCTTTTCCTTTCCCCTCCCCGTGTGTGTGTGTGTGTGTGTGTGTGTGTGTGTGTGTGAGTTCGGTGTGTGTGCACATATATGGAGACATGGCACATATATGGAGATCAGAGGACAACTTGCAGACGTTAATGTTCTCCTTCCACTATGTGAGCCTCAGGGGGTCAAACTCAAGTTCTTAGGTTTGTTCAATGATGTATTAGTCAGGGTTTCTATTCCTGTACAAACATCATGACCATGAAGCAAGTTGGGGAGGAAAGGGTTTATTTAGCTTACTTCCACATTGCTGTTGATCACCAGAGGAAGTCAGGACTGGAACTCAAGCAGGTCAGGAAGCAGGAGCTGATGCAGAGGCCATGGAGAGATGTTCCTTACTGGCTTGCTTCTTCCTGGCTTGCTCAGCCTGCTCTCTTATAGAACCCAAGACTTCCAGCCCAGAGATGGCACCACCCACAAGGGGCCCTACCCCTCCTTGATCACTAATTGAGAAAATGCCCCACAGCTGGATCTCATGGAGGCACTTCCCCAACTGAAGCTCCCTTCTCTGTGATAACTCCAGCCTGTGTCAAGTTGACACATAAAACCAGCCAGTACAAATGGCAACCACCTTTACCTGCTGAGTCAAAAACCCCAACCCAGTTTCTGTGACAGGGTCTCAGGTCGCCCACCCAGACGGGCCTCAAACTCGCTATGTAGGCAAGGATGAACTTGAAATCTCTGATTTTCCTGTCCCCAACTTCCACACTTCTGAGATTTCAGTCATATGCCACCAGGTCCAGTTTCAATGGTCCTGTGGGTTACATTCATGAGAGCCAGGTGCTCTACCAACCGTGCTACACCCCTAGCCCTAGTGTATGTGTGTGCCTTCGAGAGGCCAGCGAGCTTTGATCACCTGAAACTATAGGTAGTTGTGAGCCACCTGATGTGGGTGCCGGGAACTGAACCCTGGTCCTCAGCAAGAGCACCAGTGCATGTAACTGCTAAGCTAGCTCTCCAATCTCTAGTTACTTTTGAGGCAGGGTCTCCCTGTATAGCCCCGACCTTCCTCGTGCTAACAAGCACTCTTTGACTCATCTCCAGCTCAGATGTCAGTTTTTTATCCCTGGGCTAGGAATAGGAATCGGCCCAATGACCCCGTTTTTTTTTTTTTTTTTTTTCAAGGTGCTAAAACTTTGAATAAAATCATTTATAGATGCTGTGTTCATACCTGGTGGCAGCCTAGGACTTCTGAGGTGTAGAAAGGGTCAGAAGGATTAGACAGAGACAGAGATAGGTAAAGGCAAGGCATGGAAGGGCAAGGGACATCAACTGAGGCAGAGGCTCACTGGAGGCTCAGCTGGCCTGGTGCCTGGAAGGCAAACCCATGAGGGTTGAGGGGAGGGCCTTGCTCAGGACTTCAGAACACTGGCAGGCTCGGGGTCTGGGACAAAGTCCTGAGCCGTTACAGGGCTTGGTAAAAAATAATTAATTTTTCTTTTCAAGCCAGAGCTGGGACTTGGGCCGTTTCCTGTCCCCACCAGCTGTGTCCTTGCTCAGGCCTGAACTGGAGACATTTCTCTGGAGTTCCATGGCCTCCCCGTGGCCAACCTGAGTCTGCTCCTCCACCTGAGGCCCCCTTTGAAAGGCCTGTGGATTCCAGGTAAGCGGGACTAAAGGAGCCTGCTGGGAGGCCTGAGTCCAGCTGGGAGAAAGAAACAAGGTTGAGGTGGCCCTGCAGTAAGCCTTTTTGTGTCTGTGTTGTGCTCTGGGGCAGACAAGGCATGCCCTCATGTCCCCATGTCTGTGGACCTGGTGACATGACAGCAAGACACCTGTGACCATAACATCAGCCAGAGGAAGTCTATACCTCCAGGTGCCTCTGGAGTGTGTCCTGACTGAAATGAAACCCCCTGGGCCCCCATCCTCCCTCCCTTCACCTTCCTGGAGGTGAGAAAGCCAGATCCTGCTGCAAGAGGAGGGGGGCTGCCCAGCCAGCTGCTATGGGAGCCTTCCGTGACTCAGCTGGGTAGGGGAGTGTTTATGAGCAGCCGAAATGGTTGTAAAAATGGCACCTTGCTTCACTTACGGCCTGGCCACCCTATCCTATACTGGCCCCTTGACTCAAAAAGTTTCCAGAGGGACCTGTAACTAGAGAAATGTCTGGGGTTTGAAACCTGGGAGGAATCTCAGTCTGGGGTCAGGGTTCACCCATTGGTTGTAAATCAGACTGGGATAAAGGCTTAGCCTAGGGTCAGGTTCATTGTGGGGCAGAGCAGTTTGGGACTAGAGCTATTCTTAGCTTACAAGTGACTTTGGGGCTAAGATGAGGATGAAGTACTCGGGGAAGGGGAGGGGGTAGTTCTCGGAAGCTGATGTGGGCTAGTGGTTCCACAGAGCCTCCGGGCAGGTGACAAGGGGCTCGCTGAGAGAGTAAGGCCAGACGACAGAGCTAGCAGAAACTATTCAAGTCTGATGACCAAAGTGCTCCCGGGGTCTGTGTACCTCGGATTGATAGCAGTGATGGCTGCCACAGCAGCAGAGGTGCAGCCAAGAGTCCAGCCACGGCTCTGGCTCTGAGCTCCAATGGCCACCTTATCTCCTCCCACTAAGCACAGGCTGGAGGTCATAAAGAAAAACACAGACCCACTGACCCTACCTAGGGCCTGCCAGTCAAAGGGTAAGACTGGCTCTTCCCGACCCTAATGTGCTACTAGTTAATGTGTGATCCCATCCCTCTCCCTGTGGTGGCAGTTTAACCAGAGCCTGGGGGTGGGTTAGGTGATCACAGTGTGGAAAGTCTGTTAGGGAATTCTGGAGTGAGGTACAGGAGTTACAGCTAAGGAAATTCCCCTAAGGGACCCAGAGACCCCATACCTCTCTAGTCATTGATTGCACAGCCCACCCTAGGCCACTCAAGGCCAAATCTTTTCTTTCTTTTGTTGTTTCGTTTTGTTTTGCTTTTTGAGAGAGGATCTCACTCAGTAGCTCTGGCAAGTAACTTGCTATACAGATCAGGACCTCCCAGATCTGTCCGCTTCTGCCTCCCAGGTGTCCGGACAAAAGGTGAGGCGTGTGCTGGAAACGACCAGCCCAAGTGCAAAGATCTTACTTTTGTTTTCAAGTCAAGAGCTTTCTATTGTCACGACTAAGAACTCTCCCCTGTCAGCTCTCAGATTTCTCTGTCTTGATTCTGCCACGAGTGTTCTTTTCTCATCACCAAGGGAAAAGACAGTGGTCGCCATCGCATGAAGTCTGAGTCCCTTGGAAAGGCACGTAACCGAGACCATCAGAGCGTAGCGCCCTGGGTCCTCCATACTGGAGCACATTCGGGGAGGGGGCAGATGTCTTCCTTTCTCTAAGAGCATGAGAACTGTCTAAGACAGACTGGCATCAGGCGCTACCAAGGGAAGACATGGAAACACAAGTAAAAAGAAGTGTCCTGGGGGGGGGGGGTACCAAAGTGTGATCCTGAAGAGGAAAAAAAAAAAAAAAAAAAAAAAAAAAACCAGAGGAGTGAGTGAATGTGAGCAGGACAAAAGTCTGGCCAACTGGACCTGCTTGGGACAGTCATTATGAACACCAGGGCAAGACCCTCAAGAGCAGTGTGCCCAGAAGAGGGGTGTGGCAGAAGAAATGGTTGAGGAAGACTATGTGGACCTGAGGACCCTTTGTCACTGAGGCTGAGGCGTGGGCCCACCCTTGAGGTGGGGAGATGGGGGACGCTGAGCTCATTTGCATAGAATTTGTGGAGAACCCCTGGAATGTATGGGCTTGCACAAAACCTCAAGGACCCTTTGAGTCAGCTGGACATCTCCCCTATTTTACAGATGAGAAGACCGAGACCAGGATACTGGGAGAGTCCTAGTGGGCAGGAAACACAATTGGTGAGTGAGCAAGCAAGGATGCCGTTTAACCTGGTGTTATTCTCAGGTCACCCACACTTAAAATGTCTTCCTTCAACAAGGCCTTCCGTTAGCCCTCTGTTTATGCACTCCCGACTTTCTCTGCTGCCTGATGCTCCCTACATGGTACTCAGAGAGATGGTAGGCTTAGAAGTCTGAAGTCTAGACCTCTGGTGTCCAGCGTGGAGTGCATAAACTCCATTCCTATCACTAGCTCCCATCTCTCTCACTTTCCCCAAGTCAAGGGTCTCAGGACAGCCACCACCATTTGGGGGATAATGTGATGAAGAGAGAAGGACAGGAGTGGGTGCCTAGTTGAACCCGAATCTTGTAGCCTCGAATCGCCAGAATTGGGGCTAGATCGAAGAACTGGAGATGCCTGGCAAGCAGCTGAATAGGTCGAGATATCTTAAAATACCCGGAGTGGAAAAGGAACCTCTGGGGTCCAACGAAGGTCCAGACCAAGGCAGGAGAAGCGCCACAGGAGTCTCGGGTCCGCTAGACCCCGGGACTAGGAGTGGGGCAGAGGATGCAGGACCAGTCTAGGGCGGGACAGTACTCGAGGGCGTTGGCTGCGTCGCCTGGCTCTAGCCGGAGGCGGAGCAGCTTCCCCAGGGTCCCCACATAGCCAGAACAGGAACCCCACGGGTGCACGGACAGCGCCGCGGCCCGAGGCGCGGGAAATCCTAGGCGGCCTCCCGAGTGGCTCCTCTCGTGTAGCCGCCCGCTCATCAGCCAGGGCCGGAAAGATCGGGGGGTGATGGGTGGTCTGTGCTTTTCCAAAGGAAAGAATAAAGCCAAAGCGGGACAGCGTCCCAGCCACGCTTCTCGGGTCCCGATGTCTGAGCTCCCTAGACTGCGTCCCCCGCAACACTCATCCTTCGGCTGAAAGACCCGGGGCGGGGTCTCTGGAGAGATGTCCCGGGGTGGGGGGATCAGCGGGCTCGGCTCTGTCCTCCGCACGCCCGCCTGGGAGGCAGTGGCGCGGGCAGGGGCGGAGGAGGCCCGGGGAGGGCGCGGGGGGAGGGAAGAGGCTCCGGGCCGCGGGGGGAGGGGAGCGGCAGACGCCGAGGCGAGGGACGCGCGAGGCGGGCGGCGGCTCGGAGCAGCGGCCGGGCGGGGGGCTCTGGAGGCCAGGCGGGCCAGGGGGGATCCCGAGAGCTCCATGAAGTCCCCCCGGGGCTGCGGAAGGGGCGCTGGCTTGGGGAGGCTGTCGGGGGGGCCCCGACATTCATGGCAAGGCGGGGGCCGCGGCGGCGAGCTCGGAGTAAGTCGGGGCTTGGGGGGGGGGGGGGCGGGCGCGCGGGGCGCGGGAGGCCGGAGTGGGGCATGGGGGACTCGGGACCCGGCCAGGGCGGGCCCCGGCTGCTCCGTCTCCGTGTCAGTGTGCGGCGCCTCCTCGGAGCCCTGTGGAGCCGCCAGCCCCGCTGCCGCTCAGTTCGGTGGCTTTTTTGGAAACTTGCAAATGTTTTCGTAGAGGAGGGGAGGGGGGAGCGAGGGAGTGACCGAAACGGAGCTTGGGGCCGCTGGAATCGCAGAGGCCAAAGCCGGGGAGCTCGGGGAGGGCGTGGGGGGGGGGGTGTGTGGATGGAGTGGACCGTAGCTAAGGAGCGACTGACGAGCGGACAGGCAGCCTCAGTGTCCGGGCAGCAGAAGCGCCCGTGAGGCTCGGGCGCACGCGGCGCGGGTTCGGAGGATGGGAAATGGGGTACAAGGGGGTGGCCACCCAGATCCTGGGGGTCCAGACTGAGCCGGGGAGCCGGGCCACGATGCCGCGGGGAGAGCCCGGAGCTGGCGGCAGGAACTGCGAAGGGCTCAGCGTCGTTGCAAAAAGTCAGGATGGCATCCCCTTAGTTGCACGCCCCGCGCCACTCCAAACGCGCCCCCCTGCCCCGCCCCGACTCCCCTGTCGCCCACTGCCGCGGAGCTAAAAATAACAAGCCCGGTCGCCCCCCGCAGACCGCGACCCCGACCCCTCCCCCGCCCCTCCCCCACTGGGCGTGGAGCGAAGCCACGGCTCCCAGCTCCCCCAAAGAGGGGAGGAAAAAAAAAAAAAGACAGAAAGAAAGAAAGAAAAGGCGGCGCGGGAGGGGAGCGGGGGGCGGGCCGGGGGCGGGGGGCCCAGCCATATGGATGTGATTTCTCCGCTCCGAGGCAGACAGGCCGCTCTGCAGCGCTCGGCGCCCGCCCGCCGCCCGCCCGGCCTCAGGCTGCCTCCCTCCCTCCGCCCTCCCTCACTCCATTGCGCCGGTTCGTTCTCTCGCTCGCCCTCGGCGGATGGGCCCCGCGTCGGGCTCCGGGGCCTCGGGCCGCCCGGACGCCGGGGTCCCCTAGGCCGGGGCGTGGGCGGGGCGGCCCGGCCTGACGCACCTCTGCACCCTCCAACCATCACCAGGGCCGGCGGCGGCTGCCCCGAGGGACGCGGCCCTAGGCGGTGGCGATGGGGGCCGCCCGGATCGCACCCAGCCTGGCGCTCCTACTCTGCTGCCCGGTGCTCAGCTCCGCATATGCGCTGGTAAGTCTCTCTCGGTCCACACTCCAACACAGGACTCCTGGAATTGCTTTGGGGTTCCTGGGACGAGTGTAGGCGCCAATTCTTGGGTTCTCCTAATAGTCTGAAAGTTGGGATAGGACCTCCGCCCCCCCACCATGAACTAGGAACCCTGGTGCCTGCTCTCTTTGGGGTGTCTTACCGTAGGTTCCAGATGCCTGAAGTTTTCCCACTTCTGAAGACTTGGCTTGGGGTCCTGGGTCTGGAAACCTGTGGTTGGAGTTCCCCTACACCATGCTTCTGTGAGCTTATGGCTCTGGTCGTATGTATCTTTTTCAGTGGTAACAGTGAGATTCAGCGGGCTCTGGGTGTGGAGTCCCACAGACTGCGCTGGGGGAGACCCATTTTTGCAAGTTTTGTTTGCACCCAGTGCTCAAAGCTGTGTGCAAGAAGTCAGAAATCACTAAGACTGAGGGTAGGATTTAGAGCC
>JADRCD010226975.1:0-55736 GCA_019843815.1 Montemys delectorum
AAGTGCTGGGGAAACAGACCTGAGCCACCATGCCCAGCTGAGGGGAATAGACCTGAGCCGCCATGCCCAGCTGAGGAACTTTATATCTAACGTGGCATTTTCTTCTAGAGGAATTAAAGGGGCTTGAAGAGAGCATCCTTCCTGAACCTTAATTCTTATTTCTTGGGAAAGAGCTCATGAGGTCATATTTACGCTTATTATTACTAAACTGCTGATTTTATTAATCCTTTCTGAAATGCAAGAAAGTCTGATGGCTAAAAAAAAAAAAAAGCCAGAATTATATCTTGAAATAGGGTTTGCCTTTCTTGCTTGCTCTTGTCCTTGTTTTGGTTTTTCGAGATAGGATTTCTCTGTGTAGCCCTGGCTGTCCCAGAACTCACTCTGTAGACCAGGCTGGCCTCGAACTCAGAAATCTGCCTGCCTCTGCCTCCCAAGTGCTGGGATTAAAGGTGCCCGGCTCATGTCCCCCCCCCCCCCCCAGGTCTTACAAGTCTGGGGTGCCTTCAGCCTCACTGTGGACCTGAGGATGACCTTGAACTCCTAATCCACCCGCCTCCCTCTTCCCAGGGCTGATGCAATTACTTCTCACATCAAGACACCTCGTTTATGTGGTCTTGGGGAATGGAGCACACTAGGCAAGTAGTCTATCAACTGATGTATGTCCCTAGCCTTGGAATGGTGTTTTCAGATTCTTGGGAAAGCAAATGTTTGTAATCTCAATTGTTAATCTAGACCAGGAGAAATCCGTTTTCCCCTTCATTTCCGCAGCAGTGTTAGCAACTGAAGCCAGGGCCTCATGCATGTTAAAGCAAGTGTTCTCATGCTGTGTTACACTCCCAGTCCTAGCTGACTAGAAATTTTAAATAAAGGTTTACTTACAGTCTTGATCCTCCTGCCTCGGCCTCCTGAGTGCTGGAATTATTAGTGTGTACCTCGATGGTTGGCTAAATTTCCTTAATTTCTAACCATATCTTTATTTCTTTTTTCAGAGTCGTGTCTGGAATTTCCTATTGTATTTATTCCAGCATGTGTCTTTTGATCCATCTTGGCTGGGATAGTCTCTAAGACTGTCCTTATTTTTTACAATCTTGACACTGTGGGGTAGGGTACTGGTCAGATACTTTGTAGAAGGTTCCTCAGTTGGGAGCTGTGTGGTGCTTCTTTCTTACTGGAGGTGAATTCTGAAGAGGAGGGCTACAGAGGCAAGGCAGCATTTTCACTTATACCAAGGCACCTACTATCTATTTTTCCTTTTTTTCTGCAATGCTGGCGATTGAGCCCTGGCCTTAGGTTTAGGCAAACACCCTTCCACTGACCTATGTCGTGCCCCTCCTTGTCTCAAGGTTGCTCACTGTTAACTCAACTTGTCTCTGTTGATGTGACCTTCATCTCCAGGCTGAGGCAGTGCTTGTGGGGCCTCTCCATAGTGTTGTTTGTTGCTCCTTCCTTTCCTGTCCTGTCATCTCCGGAAGGAAGTCAGTATGTACCTCTCCTCACGAGTTGGGAATTGTGCTCTATCTCTTAGAGGGCTAAGATCTGTAAAATCATTTGGAATTCTTTTGTATTTTGGATTTCAGTGAAATGAACTTCTAAATATTACAATGAAGATTGGTGGTGTAGCTCAGAGCCCTGAGTTCAATCTCTGGTGCATACAAACAAAACCCAATTGAATTATTATTTTACATTTAGGTATAAATACCTCTTGGGCCTTTTTCCTTTAGATGTGACCGTCAATGCAATGCATGCTCACTGCAGAAAACTTAGAAAACACAGCACATTGCAAAGTATTGGCAAACAGAACAAGACACAGTTCCGCAGCCATGGCTGGCATTTGTTATAGTCCCGTACAGTCTTTTTTAGAATAAGTAACATGAAATAAAAAATGTTTTCCTGCGGGGCAGTGGTGGTACACACCTTTAATCCCAGCACTCAGGAGAGGCAGGTGGATCTCTGTGAGTTTGAGGCCAACCTGGTCAACTGAGCAAGTTCCAAGACAATCAGGATTACACAGAGAAACTCAGCCGGGGTGGGGTGGTGGTGGGGCGGTGGCACACGCCTTTAATCCCAGCACTTGGGAGGCAGAGGCAGGTGGATTTCTGAGTTCTGAGTTTGAGGCCAGCTGGTCTACAGAGTGAGTTTCAGGACAGCCAAGGCTACACAGAGAAACCCTGTCTCAAAACAAAACAAAACAAAACAAAACAAAAAAGAAAAACAAACAAAAAAACAAACAAACGAAGACACACAGAGAAACTCTGTCTCAAAAACACACACACACACAAAAGTGTTCTCTTTGAATATGTCAAAGACGGCAGATCCATACAACAATGGCTTTCCTAACTAGAATACTGAATATAAGCTACCACTCATGATTTTTGAAATCACGTTTTAAATATTTTCTCTCTCTTTCTGAGAAGCCTATTTACAAAAGCATCACTGTGAGGCCTCTATTCCCCCCTTTTTTATTTAAAAGTTTTAATTTTTTTGTATATGAGAATCTCACCTGCATGTGTGTTTGTGTACCACATGTGTGCCTGGCACCCATGGAGGTCAGAGAAGGGGGTTGGTTGTCCTGGAACTGGAGTCACAGACAGTTGTAGGCCACCATGTGGGTGCTTGGACCTGAACATGGGCCCTCTGTCAGAGCAACAAAAAACACTGAACCATCTTCCCAGCCCCTCTTCTTTCTAATATTCCAATTTGTTCCTTATTTTGTTCTTTTGTGATATGTTTAGTTTATTTACCTATTTATCTAAAATAGAGCCTCATGTATGCTAGGCTGGCTTCAAATTGATCACACAGTTAAGGAAGAAATTGAATTTCTGAGTCTCCTGTCTCCAGCTTCCCAGTGTTAGAATTAGAAAAGATAAATACAGACTGAAGAATTTTGGGTGGCTAGTTAAAAATCCTGTCAGTGGTTGAACAGGGCATCTGTGCCGAAGGACCTCCAGTTTGGGGTCAATCTGATTACATAATGAGATCCTGTTTCAAAAACAACAAACAAAAACCCTAGAAGCCTGGGAGATACCTCTGCGGGCCAAGTGTCTGTCATGCCAGCATGAAGACCTGAGTTCAGTGCCCAGCACCCATGGAAAGGTCAGGCTGATGGATGATGTGCATCTCTAAGCAGAGACAGGTGGATCCCCAGCATTCACTGACCAGCGAATCTTGTCAATTTAGTGAGCTCCAGGTTCACTGAGAGACCCTGTCTCAAAAAACAAAATGGAGAGAAACTGGGAAATGACTGTTGTCTACCTCTGGCCTCTGTACGCACGAGCACACATGTGCACACATACACACATGACAACATGCACACATTCAAACATTAAGATGCACACAGACATACATGACTATATGTACACACACACACACACACACACACACACACACACACACGCACTCGGGGAAGGATAAAAAGGAAGAGCACTAAAACAAAAACACCTAAAACAGAGCCAAGTCAGCCGCCTGTTTATGGTGGTCAAGTCTTTAATCTGAGTGCCGCTGTGGTCCTGGCAAGCAGGTCTGTATAGTGAGCTCCTGGCCAGCCAGCAAAAACAACAAAATTAACCAAAACAACAGCAGACAAGTCCAGGTAACATCTCCAGCCTCAGTTTACAAGGTGTGTTTGGACTCACAATGACTTAATTTTTCTCTTTAAAAGATTTATCGATTTTTAAAAGTTCATTCATGCTTACAGTAAAAAAAAAAATTAAAAACTCAAGTAATAGTCTAAAAGCTAAATTCAAAAAGTATATCACCAGGAAATAGCCATAATTATCATTACTCTTAAAGATTCTCTTTTGCATATATGACTCAGTGGGTAAAGGTGCCTGCCTCTAAGCATGGTGGATGACCTGGGTTCCATCCCTGGGATCTACATGATAGGAGGAGAGAACTGGCTCCTACAAAATTATCGTGTGACCTTCATACATGCACAATGCCATTCACCACCCTCCCACCAAATGAATAAACAAATAGGTCATGTAATGCATACTAAATTTATTAGTGTCTTAAGTTCATTGGGCCTGTTCATGGGTGCATGTGCTTGTGTGTGGAGGTCAGAGGACAACCTTCGGGGTCAACTATTTCCTTGCACCATGCGGGTCTCCGGGATCCAGTTCAGGTCATCAGGATTGGAGGTAGGCAACTTTATCCACTGTGCCATTCCATCAGCCAATATTGTTACTAGGTTTAAGGAAGAAAATGAAGTGGAAGCATGAGAACTTTAGGCAACTGTTCTTTGGCAAGAACATATTAGTTCCTATAGGTTCCTTTAAGTGTTTCACAAAGTTTATGAAAAGCATTAGGAAAGAGAGTGGGGGGGTCAAAAATAAAAAGCAACCAGGGAAGGGATGAAAAGGTGGAAGATAGTGGGGGTGGGGAGGATGTGTACTTCCAAGGAAACGGCCTTAGGTAGCCTGTATGATACAAGAAACCATTTCAACTAACGGATGGGAGACCGGAGGCAGCTTCCATGGCCTACAAGCAGCATTGATTTGAATGCTAGAACTGCTTCATGGCCACAAGTAAACTACAATATTGGTATGTCTTTACTCATTGAAGGAGATTTGAGAGGACCCTGGATTTAATGCTTTATCCCTTTTTCTGTTGTGTGCATGGGTAAGGTTCTCATTGGAAGACAAGCCTTGGGAACAGACTTGGTGGATTTGCTACTCAATTAAGGCTCCAGTTTCTCATCTGAGGAAAAAGGTCAACAATGTCTTCCTTATCGAGTCACTGAGAGGACTATGGCTGGGCCATGGTGGCACAAACTCTTAATCCCAGCACTCGGGAGGCAGAGGCAGGCAGGTCTTTGAGTTCAAGGCCAGCCTGGTTTACAGAGAATTCCAGGATAGCCAGGGCTATACAGAACCCTGTCTTGAAAAACCAGATTTAAATAAAAAAAAATATGCAGGACAATATATAGAAAGTTCTTGTGACACTGGCTGACAATGTTCCACACATGTCATTATTATTGTAGGGGAATAACTATATGCATTTGGAGGTCAGAGGGCATCCTCAGGAAGTCAGTTCTCTCCATGGGGGTCTTTAGAAGGAAACTCAGGTCGACAGAGTTGGGGAGAAGCACTTTATCCTCCGACCTACCTTACCAGTCCTAAAGCACCAATTCCTACCTAAACAGTTCATCTGTTTTTTATATGGTATTTTGGTTAATTAGTTAATTAAGGGCTTTGGATATAGCACAGTAGCAGACTACCTGTGTATCATGTATGAAGCACTGGGTTCAATCCCCAGCACTAGAACAAAACACTTATTTACTGACTGGGTAACCCAGGCTGGATTCAAACTCTCCAACTCTCCTGCCTCCACCTCCAGAGACCTCTGATTATAGTATGTAGGACCACAGCTGGCTGGCAACTTGATTTATGTGTCTGTGTGCACATGTTCCTGTACATGTATGTGTGTACACAGGTGTGGAGGCCAGAGGTCAATGTCAGATGTCTTCCTCATTTGCTCTCTACCTTATTTCTGAGACAGGATCTCTCACTGAGTCCAAAGCTTGCGAATTTGGCTGATCATTAAGCCCTAGATATCCTGTCTCTACCTTTGTAGTGCTGGGATTATAGGGTGAGGATCAACTCAGATCTACACTTCAGTGACAGGGCTGTCCCCTCAGCCTCTGCAATCTGATATTTTTAAGTGATAGTTTAGTTTGTACCTCAATGAAAGCAGTATGGGATAATGGGTAAGATATGTTCATTTAATTGTGTATTTTAATCCTGCTGTTTTACTGGGCTAGTTATACAAAAAAAAAAAAGTTTGCCTCTAGGTCTTTTACTTAACAGTAGGTACAATCAACAAAGATGAACTATTCTGTATGAGAATAACAAGTTAAAATTATGTAAATTTAAATAGGGTTCTGAAACCATGCACTATATTCATCCTTATCTTGTCGTCACAGCACACAAATGCAGCAGGATGCATAACTGTTGACCTAAGGATACCGTCACTTCAATTTACAATGCCTCTACCTTAACAGACTTCTAACAGTATCATACATGAGATTAAGTCAATTTAGTATAACGGATCTCTAAAGTGACAAGCTAAATTCTCTGGTTGTATTGAGATATGCCTTTTACCATTTCATTTACATACCAATCGTTAACATACCCAATACTCTTCTAAACCATGGCCTCGAATTTGGAAACTGTTTTCTGCACAAAGCCTTTGTTGTGTTTTTTAAGGGGATGTGTGCACGTGTGTTTTTGTGACAGGATTTGACCTGTAACTATGACTGAGAATTTTCTTAGGGGAGTTCAAAGCATTTTCCCGGGATCATGTCATTTACCCTTCCAGAGCAGAGCACAGCATTGATCTCCTCTACAGACCCGGAACACTAAAGGCCAAAGTAGGTGGGGTTTTTTGTTGTTGTTTTGTTAAGATCAAAAAGTAATTCTAGGGCAATTCCAGATTCTGGTCTGACCTTGTTACAGGATGCTTT
The DNA here is from genome assembly GCA_019843815.1 of Montemys delectorum. NCBI lineage: Eukaryota > Metazoa > Chordata > Mammalia > Rodentia > Muridae > Montemys > Montemys delectorum. The sequence continues at coordinate 6,461 of JADRCD010226975.1, forward strand.
TGCAACCCTTCTATGCTAGGTCCTTAAAATGTTAAAAAGTATAAATACAAAAGAAAAACTCTAATCATTCTTATATGGATTTTTTTGGGTTGTTTTCAAGACAGTCTTACTACAGATAGACCCTTGGCTGGTGTGGAATTTACTTTGCAGACCAGGCTGGACTTAAAATTGTGATGATTTCACTGTCTCCTGAAGTGCTGGGATTACAGGTGTGTGCTACCACACCTTGGTTTTTTTTTTTTTTTTTTTTTGAGACAGGGTCCCAATATGTAGCCCTGGCTGGCTGGCCTGAGCTCACAGAGATCTGCCTGCCTCTGGCTCCTCAGTTCTGGGATTCTTAGCATGTTCAGCCTCGCTTGGCTCTCTCAAGTCTTATTTCATAAGTGCTCTCTAATAGAGAAATAACATGAAATACAAAGCTTTCTAACAATTATACTAAATATACTGAATTCAGTCCAGTATGTCCAAACTACTAATAATTAATATGTAGTTTAGAATTATATAAGATATTTCACATTCTTTTTCCTGTGTAGCTCTTCAAAATCAGCTGTGTATCTCACTTATGCTTACAGCATACTCAGATCTGGAGACGCTGCCTTTCACACACACAGAAGCCACGTGTGACTAAAGTGGCCCCACAGACCCCATGGGACAGCACAGCTCTCTACTTCTGAAGCTCTTGGATTGGTTCAGGTGAATCCAGTGGGTGGTATGGGAAATGGATCCCTAGTAATCTTGGCGAATCAACTTACCCTATGTAACGACTACTAAAAATCCCTGATTGGCTTGGTTTGGGAGCTATGGACTCAGGATCTAGAAGGTTGTTTTTACCTCCCTAAATATTGTCTAATCATACTGGGACACCTAGAGGATCTTGGTTGACATCCTTCGTGAGACCAAGGGCAATGGAACTTTTTCTAACTTCTGGCTTGAAGTTTTTTAAGAATCTGGTATGAGGCTTGTGGAAAGGAGGCATCACCTGGGGAAGAGGAGGCCTCCTGGGACCAAAAGCCCTCTTGAGGGCAGAGGTTCAACCTTGATGGTTCCTGAAGCCACAGGCTCCTCTTGTGACCTACGTGGGAGTTTTCTGTGAACCTTTCAACAATCTGTGTGTCTGTCTGTCTCTCGTCTTTTTAATTTGGACAGTCTCTTGCTCTGTGGGCCATGGCAGCCTTGAACTCATGGCCATCCTCCTGCCTTAGCCTCATGCTTGGGATCGCAGACGTGAGCCATCAAGCTTGCTTCCTCCATACAGTCTTGAAGACTCGATGTTCCCGCTGCTCCTTGAAGATGGGGATGTCAGTGCTCAGGTTCGGGTTCGCACCCCGAAATACAGGCGTGAGGGGCGGGTCTCGGCTTGGGCCCGCGCCGCCCCATGTGACCCGGTCCGACGTGGTGTCGCCTCCTCTCGAGGAGGCGGTGGCGTCTTCGGCTCCGCTGTGCGTCGAGCCGGCCCCGCGGCCGCTCATGAGCAGCCAGGGCCGCTCGGGTCCGCCCGGGAACCGCGGGCCCAGGGAAGGCGAGGGCGGCGAGGCGAGGGTCGCGCGGGGAAAGCAAGGAAAGGGGAAAGGAAAGGGGAAAGCGGGCACCGGGCACGGCGGAAGAGGAAGCGGGGCGGAAGGGAAGCGGGGCCTGCAGCCGGAGAGGAAGGCAGCGGGGCCGGCGGCGGAGGCAGGCCCGGGACAGGAAGGCGAGGCAGGCGAGCAGGAAGGGCCGAGAAGCTCCGGGAAGCGGGATGAAGGCAGCGCAGAGCCGGGGAAGGAGGAACGCAGGGTCGGGGCCGGGCGGCGGGAGGACGACAGCCTGGAGAGAGGACAGGAGCGGGGCCGTCAGGCGTGCGGCGGCGTCCGGGGACCCGGGACGGCCATGGCGGCGGCAGCGGCGGCCGAGGACGCGGCCGCAGCCGTGGAGCCGGCCACCCGTCCGGCCGCGGGGCCCGCGCTTTGGCGCCTGCCGGAGGAGCTGCTGCTGCTCATCTGCTCCTACCTCGACACGCGGGCCCTCGGCCGCCTGGCCCAGGTGTGCCGCTGGCTGCGGCGCTTCACCGCCTGCGACCTGCTCTGGCGCCCGATAGCCCGGGCCTCGCTCAACACCGGCTTCACGCGGCTCGGCACCGACCTGTAAGCGCCCGCTCGCCCGCCCGCTCCCCGCCCCGGGCCGGCCAGCGTCCTGGGAAAGGGCGGGGCGCCGAGGCCTGGTCGGCTCGGGGCCGTGTGGTGTGGCACCTGGAATACCGAAGCCCAGACTTGTCGCCCCCTTCCCCGCCCCGACCCCAGGCCCCCTCCCCCCAGCACCCTCGAGGAATACTGGTGTCACCCCCCTCTTCAAGATTCCCCAACCCGAGGAAACTTCCGGAGAGCATTCCTCAGTCATCGCCCTCCCTCGTGGGCGGCTACTCACAGTTAGCCATCCTAAAACACTCCTGACTCCCTGGGTTCCTCGCCCTGGGTCCTGTCTCCTGCTGGTTCTAGCACCCAGGCCCACTAGGAGGTCTTCCAACGTGTTTTTGCGGCCACCCTCTCAAAGGTTGTTAGGCTTCAGGGCTCAGATCAAGTTAAATGGGCTTAGAACCTAAAAAAATCTTTTCGTCCCATTGTCAACCTATTTTAGGACTTGATTCAGGCAGAAAGACCCACAAAAGATGTATGTGTGAGGCAACAAGTTGGATTTGGGGTAGGCTGTAGCCAAGACAGGCAGTTTGGCCTCCGTAATATCTGAGATCTGTGAATACAAAACATTCCTAAACACACTTAAGCTGTTAAACAGGAAGGGGAGAACATGTGTGACATGCACAGAACTGGTCAGGATAAACGCTTTGAGAATGCACCCTGCTCTTGCTTAGTTGTAATATATGAGAATAATAAAGTTTTAAAAAAACGTAAGAAATCATCATTTAATGCACAACTATTTCCATTTAAAAAGTTTTTGATTTGCACACCCTCCAACCCCGCTACCCGAGACTTACTCATCCTAACAGAATGAGTGCTTAGTGAATGATGTGATAGATTTTGAGGTATGTTGCACACCATGACATAATTTGTATTGAATTAGCTCCTTAGAATAAAAATTTCAAGGTGGCCACTATTGGATGAAAGGTTTTGAAGTGCAAAGGTATTGAACCAAGTCACTGTATACGAGCAAAGAATGAGTGAGCCAAGTTGATGTGAGAATTAAACCAAAAACCTTTGCTGCTTTAGTGGGTGAATGATGGTAGCCAAAGTTGTGTTATTTTGTGTCTCTCATCGCTAGCCAGGATAAATATTTTGCCATGTGTCTGTCTCACCTGTGAGATTGTTTCTTCCTATTCCTTGTCACTTGGGGTCTTGGTGTTTTTGTTATAAATTTGGAATTTTTCTGGGTCATAAATGTTTGACTCTCATCTGTTATCTTTGATGGAGGTACATTTTCCACTCAATTTTTAATTTTATTGTTATTAGAGTTTTTATATTTCATTAGAATGTGCTCCTCCCCCTTAATCTGAGAAATTTATAATTTTTCCACAAGCCTGACAAATTTGATTAGCCTGACAACTAATTTTTTTTGTAACTTTTTTTTTTTTTAATGGCATTTCATCAGTAACACTTGTTTTGGTGTAAGGAATGAAATTCTTTTATTATATGTTTCTCTAAATGGTTGCTCAGTTATTGCTACACCTTTGGCTAAGCAATTCTTCCTCCCCCCCCCCATTTTGTTTTAGAAAGCTTACATTGCTGTATACTAAACACACACACATATATTTGTATATTCACTTTATATCTGAACTCTTACTTTTTCCTCCTGGTTTATCTTCTCATTTCCATAACGTTTTAAGCATGTGGCTCCTTGATAAAGGTGACATCTGCTAGGGTTAGGTTGTACTGGCTGTGTTAAAATGTCAGCAGCGTGGCTGGCTCACCTCTCAGTTCATGACCAAAACCGTCCTATGCCTTTTTAAGGATTTTTGTAGTTTTCACTATAAAGTTCTAACATATCATTTTTTATTTATTACTGATTTGTTCCTATGTGTTTTATGTTTATTAGAAATGCACTTTTTCTGCATGCTTTCTACTGTGTCATACTTTCGTAAGTTTTTAACTTTAAAGTGTTCTGGTATAATTTGTTGATGACGGTTCCAAACGGTTTCCTGAGTCTGCAGTCTTATGACCTGTGGGTATGAGTGTGCTCTCCCCCAAGGGAAAAGAATCAGAATTATATATGTTTGCATCTCTAGTAGCCTGTAGTAAAGTTTACTTGTAAACATTTTACGTACTTTTCTTCCCTTTTTGTTCTTTTAGATTTATCATGTGCTCTGACAGAGTAACTCATTGAAAGAATATTGAACTATAATAGAAGTTGTCTAAAATGACTGGAATTCAAGCCAACCAAAGCAAAGTTTGGCTTTCTGTTGCTCCTTACAGTAGAGAATGAAAGAGTCAATGTTTGTTTTTGTTTTCCATTCTAATATTCTAAAAGAGAGAACCTGAGACTGATCAAATGAAAATGAATTTATAGTATAAAGTGCTTAGACTCTGCCAAATGGTATTTGTGGTGCTTTACCATCATTAGATATGTGTGTTGTAGCATGAACTGCTGTGGCAGTTGATAAAGATCAGGGGTCACTGCTCTGTTTTCTGGGTTGTGGGGAGAAATTATGCCTGTTATAGCAGGTGGAGAGCATTTACCAGTGTAGCCTGCTTCTGGACAGCTGCAGAGTCTTCATAAACCCCAAGAGAGGCAGTTGTCATCCCTGAAGAGACAAGGCATGTACCTCAGTTCGTTCAGAGCATCAGGGTGCCCACACCCTGAGTGCAGACATAGCTGCCTGCATAAGGTGGCTCTTCATGCTTTGGACTTACTGCAGAACACATACACAAGTAATTAGCAGTACAAAACTTGGCTCTGAGTTTTATCTTCTTAGAGACTAGGAATACTACCATTCAGTCAAATGAAGCCTAATCAGCTGTGACTATGTTCATTGCTAGAAGGCATTCCATGAGGATTTTTCATTATTTGGCTTCCGCTTTATGCTGCCTATGTCAGAAAGTGGGCATGGTTTGATTTGGAAGTACTGCCTAATGACAGGAGGGACACACACACACACACACACACAAACGCACACATGACATCTTGAATGGTTTCACAAACATGACAGCAGAGCCTGTGGGCTTAGGACTGCACTTACTGCTTTAAGGGCCTTCTGATTTTCAGAAACACTAACTGCTAAGGTTTACTGACCTTCCGGCCCAGGGCAAGCCCTGTTCAGTTTAGCTGTTCCTAACTGATGGTGGCTTTGTTGACTAAGATGAACTGCTTTGGTTCCTTGTGATTGGTTAATGGTCTTATACTTGTGCTTGAAGGCATTTGAGCCACTTGAAAACCACAAACAAATAATTTGCTTCCCTTTAGGCCCCTTGCCCAAACAGTGAACACTAAGAAGTATCCTCCTAAGTGGGCTTTTTCTTCTCCACTGCACCCTCACCTCCTTTTTTAGGAAACAAAAGGTAGTTTGAACCAGTCATCTGATTTCAAATTAGTTTTGTTTGAAAGCTTTATGAAGCCTAGGGGAATAGAAATATCCTGGTTATAATAATAAAAATCAAGGCAGTGTTTCACACAGCAGACTTCTAAGTGAAGAATGGGACGGGTACTAATTCAGTGTGCAGGAACAAAGCAGTGGACTTGCGCTCTGTCCATACATGATGCAGGCTGTGTGCATGAAGCACACTTAAGGGGTGGGGGGTGGGGGACAGAAGTGCTGTCTGTAAATTCTGATTTACAAAGAAAGGGAAAATCTGCATAGAAGCCCATTTAAGGAATGCATGCAATTTCTGTTAAAGCTAGCTTGATCCCCTTCTTTGTGTTAATGTTACATAGTCTCAAGGGGCTGGCCTTTTAAATGTCCTGTGGACAGCTTCCTGGGTGCTGTTTTACATTAGCCTGTGATAGATCTGCCTAGGATTGACAATAGGGAGTCGGGCTGCTGAGGGGTTTGCCCTGGCATGCAGGCTCATTCCTTTGGCGGTCCTGCAGCCTGGGAGCTCTTTGAGGCTGGGGGATGAGGGTATCTATTTCAGTGATGATTAACATCCAGAGTGGTGAGATAGACACAGATAAGCAGAGTGTGTTTGTTTGTTTTAAAATGGTCGCACCTAAGAGTCCTCCCCACCCCAGTGGGGGAAAAGCATGAAGTTCCCCTTCCTAACTGAGTGGTGAGCAGGTCTTTAAGGCCTAAACTGTGCTTTTAGAAAACAATTAGCAACTCAAAAGTAGCCTAGGCCTTTTTTTTAAAAATAGACTTTCTGCCTTACCTGGGAGGGTGGGAGGGATCACCCTCTCCTTAGTCTCCAAGGTGTTGCCTGTAGGGTTGTCCTGGTTGTTCTAGAAAGGTCTTATTGTCTTTTCTTTTTAATATTTATTTTATTTTTAATTATGGTGTGTGTGGGTCTGTGTATATGAATGTAGATGCTTGGGGAGGTCAGAGACATTGGATCCCTGGTGCCAGATGACATGAACTCAAGTCTCCTGTAAAGAGCTGCATGTGCTCTTAACCACTGAGCCATCTCTCCAGCCCCAGGCCTTTTTTCTTTCTTTTTTTTTTTAAATGGTTTCTGAGTTAATAAAAAGGAGGGTTCAGTTTACATGCTCACAGTAAATACACCTGCAGAAGCAGGAAATGGTCTGGTACAGCCCTACCTTCAGCACCCTGGAAGGGAGAGGGCCTCCAAGGCTGTCTTGATGAAATAGTCCCTGCCTTCCCTAGTCACCTGGCCTTTGAACCACAGGGGTGACTTCTCTAACTTTCAAGGCAGGATCCATAGTCTGCTATGCAAATTCATTTGGAAATCTAGATCCCTCAGCAGAAGTAAAGTTTGGGTTGAGCTTCTGAAAGCCAGGTGTGGTGTGAGTTTACAGAGGACGCCCACAGATCTTTAAGTCATTGTTATAGAGCGCTTGACAGATAGAAAAGAAGCTCCTAGGTGTGACAGCTTACCCTTACCTCTGGGTTGACCTTGGCACTGGACCAGTATCTGGTCCCGACTCTTAACCATGGAACAGGAAGAAATTCAAGTTGACTTTCCTTGAAGCTTGCCAGATTCTGGTAAATTCTGGAAATTTAAGGTGAGAAGGAATAAAGGAGAAAAATGGATTATGGGTTTTAGAGAGAAAATCGATTCCCCCCTCTGCATGCACAGAAACTGATTTTTCAGAAAGTTTCTCTGATGTATCAACCATTAGATGAGGCTGAGGAGGAAAAGCCTTAGTTCACGGGTGAGGTGGTCTCTTCTACTCTGCAGTCGTGCTCAGATGAATGGGCTTTAGGTGGACCGCCACAGGAGCAAGGTGACCATCTTGCTAGTGAATCGTGCCTCTTGGGAGCACTCATCTAAAACAGAAAGAGGCTATCTGGAAAAAGAATTGAGCCCTTGTTAGAGGGTTGGCTGCCCTGTCTCAGCCTTGGGCCAGTTTTTCATTTATCAGCCTGCCCACATTGCCCTCCCTGGAAGAACGGGCCACCCAATGGGCTCTCTGCCTGCCCCTCTTTAGCCTACAATTAATTGCCTGCACATTCTTTCTCTTTCTCTTTCTTTTTCGGTATTTGACATGAGCTCAAATTGCTGAGAAAGGTGACAACTGTGAAATGAAGACAGGGCTTGGAGACACCTTAAAAAATACATGTAAAGGCCATTAAATGACAAGAGCAGACTGCCAGGCTCTTTCAAAACATTACCATGTCTGTTGACTTTCCATTCCTTGTTCACAGCACAAAATTGGAGGTCAAAGAATCATCGGAGTTAGAGATGGAAAAGACATTTGGGGTCAGCTGGTTCATCACACCACCTTCTCCTACCCCTTATTCCAAATCATCCTTACATTCTATTTTCTGCCTCCCCTCCCCTCCTGTACAGTTTTCACGGTCTTCACTCAGCTCTAGCCATTACCTCTGGGGAATGATGTTGGAGGTTCTGTCCAGTTTCTCCTTGGTGAAGAGACATATTGCCTCTGCCCCCAGTTGACATTCATGAACTTCTTTGTTGGTGGTCTCAGCTGAAGTACTGAATGCTTACTGGATGTCTCTCTGTTGCTTGGGAATGGTTTTTTTCCTGATAGTGTGTGGTGGTGACACCAGGAAGGAGTCACTGCTGAGTTAAGTCCTAGATTTTTGCTTCTTATATCTCTTGGCCTGAAGGGGATTAGCTAGCTGTATAGACCAGGGACAGATGGCCAGTAATAATGGAAGTATATTACATTGGTTTTTGATAAGAAATGCAACCTAGAAACTGGTAGATTTGCCAGGCACAGTGGCATATACCTTGAGGAGGCAGGTGGATCTTTGTGAATTTGAGGCCTGCTTGGTTTACATTGTGAGTTCCAGAACAGCCAGAGACCTTGTCTCAAAAACAAAAACAAAACAAAACAAAACAAACAAACAAACAAAAAAGTAAAGAAAAGAAAAGAAAAAGACCAGTGAGATGGTTGAGTGGTAGAGGTGCTCGCTGCCAAGCCTGGGTTCAATTCCTTCCCACACGGTGGAAGGAGAACCAGCTCCCACAAGCTGTTCTCTGACCTCTGCATGCACCGTGGCACAGGGGCAGCTGACCTTATTCTCTTTCCCTTTCTTCCCTGGCCCCTCCTTCCCACATTAAATGTAATTTTAAAAAGTCTGTGGATTAAATAAACACACAGAAAATACTAGACCCGTCAAGTAGGAGGACGCTGCTTCTAGAAACACACGTTAGGAAGGCGGAATCCCCTTTCTGAGTTGAAGCTTCAGTCTTAAGGCAGACGGAGAGCAGATGTGTTGGCGATAGATAGACATCTAGGACAGGAGACACTGCAGCCCTTGTGCTGTCTTTAGTGGAACAGGTTTTAGCATTTACGTAGTATCTGTGTGTGCACATGCGCACGTGGTGGTCGCGCTTGCCCTGGTGTGGGTGGAGTTGAGAGGACAACCTTCAGGGATTGGTTTTCTCCCTCTGCTGAGTTCTTTATGTTCTAAGGATTGAACTCAGGGTGTCAGGCAAGTGTCCTTACCACTGGGCCACCTTGCCTGCCCTTCCTTTTGCTTTAAGGGATCAGAAAAAGAGACGTCGTGCTCATTGGCTCCATGGTTTAGAACGGGAAGAGTCGTTTTTTAGAGGCAGCTTTGGAGGGCTATCCCTAACTCCCCCTTCTTGTTCCAGCAGCTGTTGGGAGCAGTCCGAAGGGGGTATTAGATTTCTTTTGGTAACGCTGCCAAGAGTGAGAGGAAATCCACAATCTGTGGAGTTTTGGGGGTGGGGTGGGGATAGGTGGCAGCTGATGGGACAGGGAAATTAAATTGTTTTATAGTAAATATGTTGAGATACTTTTCCTGGAGAGTATTTTACTGAAAGGAACAGTATATTTCCCCTGTTCACGAACTTAATGAGTTCCTTTCTTTAGAAAAAAAGGAAATAGCTTTTAGTCCTTTTTCTTTCTTGTAGTTCTAGCTTTGACCTCCTGTGTTTTTGGATTTCCTTTAGAAAGTCTCTACTGAAAAGATGCATCAGCATTGAGATGTGGTGGTGTGTACTCAAGGAGGGCTCCCTGCAGCAGTGTGCTGTGGGGTGAGCCTTCCATGTGAAAACGGACTGGGGGTGCATGGTCCAGTTCTCATCATCCCTTTGGCCAGGGAGTGGGACCCTAGGGATTTTAAGGTCTGGCTACTTTGGGTGATTAATATGGAACACAGTTTTAAGATTAAAAACTATAAAAGTAACCTGGCAAGCAGAGTGCTGTAATTATTCCTCACATTTCAGACGAGGAGTCCAGAGAAAAGAAGGCAAGAGAACAAAGTCAGCCTGGGCCTAATTCATGACTCGGAGGGGAGGCCTGTTCATACACACGCACACAAATAGTGGCTTCTTTTTTACTGTCTTGTTTACTGTCCTGCTACATCAGCTTTTCTGAAAGTTGTAGGAGTCTTGGAAAAGTAATTCTGTAATCAAGTGAATGTCAGAAAGGCTGTGTGCTACATCCCCTGTTGGGGATCACAATGCCCACCGGTAAATTAAAGGCATCCAAAGCCCTATAATCAAAGGAACTTGTTTAATTTTGTTTTATTCTTCATTGTCCAAAATATTTTGAATGTAAAACTTTCTCATGCTTAATATCTGCTAATATTTTGCTGAGCACACATCGGACCAATTATAAATCAGTGATGGGAGAGATGATGTGAGCATGCCCCAATGCTGCACATGGATTGCCAGGAAGAGTTTTACCTTTTTGTTTGTTTGTTTTATATGTAAGGTGTTTTTGTCTGCATGTGTGTATGTGTACATGCCTGGTGCCTGCTGAGAACGGAAGTGGTGCCCGCTTCCTTGGGACTGGAGTCACACACAATTGTGAGTCATCATGTGGGTACTGGGAACTGAACCCGTGTCTTCTGCAAGAACAAGCGGTTTTTGTTGTTGTTTTGTTTGTTTGTTTGTTTGTTTGTTTGTTTGTTTGAGACAGGGTTTCTCTGTGTGGCCCTGGCTGTCCTGGAACTCACCCTGTAGACCCGGCTGACCTTGAACTCAGAGATCTGTTGGTCTGCCTCTGCTCCTGAGAGCTGGGACTAAAGGTGCTGCCACCATCCCTGGACAGAACAAGTGACCTTAGCTGCTGCTGTCTCCTCAGCCCTAGGAAGAACATTTGAACCTGCAGGTGTCATCGGAAGTGCTGTTTGTCAGAAGGAGGACCATGCTTTTGAAATCTCTTTAACAAAAAACATCCTCCTTCCCTCCCTCCCTCCCTTCCTCCCTTCCTTCCTTCCTCCCTCCCTCCCTTCCTCCCTCCCTTCCTCCCTTCCTCCCTCCCTCCTTCCCTCCCTCCCTTCCCTCCTTCCTCCCTTCCTGTTTTGAGAGAGGGTCTTGCTATGTCACTTTGGCTGGGGAGAAAGAGTCAGGCAGATTTCTGACTTCAGCCAGACTAACCTCATCAGTGAGCCGCAGGCCAGTGAGAGCTGAGAAGGCAAGATGGGCTGGATGTAGTGGCACAAAGTTTTCATGTTACCACCTGGGTGGGTAAAGAGGGGTGGGTGGAACTCTGTGAATTCAAGGCCAGCCTGGTTTACTCTCCTGGCCTGGTAGGGTGGTAGTGGTAAATCTGACTAGTCTCTTGAAGAGAAGCAAACATTGTCAAGGACTGGTAGATTGTTACTACTGGGGCTAGCTCTATAGGTAGGTGGGCTTCTTAAGTTTTTTCTACTTGCTTTTTGCCTGATATATTTTTATAACCCCGGGTATAAACATATATAAAATAGGTATACAAATAAAAACTTTGAACAATTCTTTGTCGTGTCTAACTTTGCCATGTGTTGTAAGTGGAATACATACTAATGAGATGGGTTTGCAGAAGGAATTAGGTGGTGGTTGACTACTTGATGCTGCAGCATGTAGGGCATCCTGAGGGTTTTCCTAGCCAGCTGAGGTTTTGGTATGAGTATCATTGGCTTAGGACCATTTTAGATATTATTGGAAATTCTACCATAATCTCAAGGTAAAATTCATTGAATGTTTGTTGTGTGTTTGTGTGGGTGTATATACATGTGTCTGAGTGCATTTTTGTGTGTATGTGGATATGTATGTTGAGGCAATATGGGGAAGATCTGCCTTCTGGAAAGGGAGGGAATCAAAGAAAAGACATGTGGTGCTTAGGGAAAACCCAGGCCCCAAACTTCCTTACACAGTCTGTGCGTATTGGGGGCCTTCTCCCATACCTGTCCAAGTTCCAAAGCATCAGTCTTGCCTGCTCCTGAGTGGGCAGCATGGGTTATCAAGGGGAGTGTTGCTTCAAGAAGGGACAAGGGAGGAAAGGGATGGAGGGATGTTCTGGTCCTGGGGATTCCATAGACTTAGGGTCTTAAAACACACATGCACACACACACACACACACACACACACACACACACACACACACACACACGAGCGCGCACACAAAGAGACATACATGCATGTACACACATGCCCATGCGCGCACACATGTATATGCAAATGTGCACACATACGTGAACACACACAAAGAGACATACATGCATGCACACACATACACAGATGTGTGTGCGCACACATGCAAACACATACACATGGATAGACACGCATGCACATACACACAAACACACACAGAGCCATTATTCTTTAGACCAGATTCCTTTATTTGCTTTTGGGTTTGGGGTGTAAGATTGGAGAGGGGAAGTGATGGATCATTCTAGTAACATCCTAGATTATTTCTGCCCCCCCCCCCCAACTCACTTGCTAAGATATCAAGGGGACAGGTGGCTTACAGTGGGTGCATGTCATATTGTTTTGTTTAAAATAGTTCATGCACCCAGGAATGCAGTCAAACTCTGATGGTGACTAAGTGCCTGAAAGCTGAGATGGAGGAGTGAGTGAAGAAATTAGCCTGAGGCAAGGGAAGGAAGGCTGGGAAAATGGCAGTTCAGCCAGGCCCATGGGCCAAGTTAGAGATTTTTCCTTGCATTAACAGCCAAGGGGAGATTTATTTACAGGACACTAATCATGTTCTTTGAGGGGAGCACCCTCACTTTATATCAGCAACTGGGAGAAATGGCTAGCCAGAGGCTGCTTCTAGGGTGAGAGCCAGGCCTTTGTTGATTTCTAAGGTGTAGCAGCCTTAGAACTCAAGAACTTTTCTGCTCGGTTCTACCCTCTCTCTTTGAATGGATGGTGACAGGTCTCAGAGAGAGCAGACTATTGGGGGTGGGGGAGCCTCATTCTTCATGTACAGAAGCCAATAAAAATTAAGATACTGTTTAGCAACCAGCTAGGGAGGCTCTGGCAGAGGGCTGGTAAAGGGGGGTGAAACAGCTGTTAAGTTGCCTTTAGCAAAGTGGTCCTTTCCTGAGTGCTCTTGTAAAAGCTGGAGTTGATTGGAGGGACCACGAGTAATGTATCATAGCGTTCACCTTGAGAAGACACCTGTATCTGCCATTTAGTAGCAGTTTTTAAAGCTCAACTTGGAAAGTTTCTTGGTGCAGAGTCCTCAGGGGAGGGTGTCATGCTCCTTAGTAAAGTGTCACCAAGTTACTGTTAAGTGACCCGGCAGATGGACAGATATCCTTATCCTAACTTAGGAACTGTACCGATTCATCATCTGCAGCCTACCTGTGCCTGTTAATTTAGACCTAACCTAGAAGAGGAGTACTACAGACTCTCTTATCTCTGGCGTGGGGAGGGAGGCGTGTTGGCAGGGAAGTGTCGGCAGAACTGTGTATGCTTTTTTAGTTCTGGGTCAGCTCTTTTCCTGTCCTCAGTTCTCTCTCCCTGTGGTACAGGTCGCTTTTTAGTAATGTGAAACCATGAACCACATGCGCCCGATAGGAGAGTTCAGGAAAATAATTTAGTGTTAACGTATCCATGTTCATCCTGATAGCCTTCAGCCTAAAAGATAAATTGTTTGATAGTAGAGGAGTCATTGATTAGAAGAAAATAAGTAATTACTAGTTTAGATTTAGTAATGACATCACTGATAACAGCTATTAGGTAGTAGATATATTTGTGTTTACAAGATAATAATGTTTCAGCCGGGCGGTGGTGGCGCACGCCTTTAATCCCAGCACTTGGGAGGCAGAGACAGGCGGATTTCGGAGTTCGAGGCCAGCCTGGTCTACAGAGTGAGTTTCAGGACAGCCAGGGCTACACAGAGAAACCCTGTCTCGAGAAACAAACAAAAAAACAAAAAACAAAATAACAAAAAAACAACAAAAAAAGAAAATAATGTTTCTGTGGGATATATAATCACTTTATAAATTATAAATTTGCTTTATGTGTCATCTTTGGAATATCACACTTGTGTGAATTATGTTTAATATTTTATTTTGTTATTAAATTGTATATGTATGATACATGTGTGAATACTGAAGCAGTAGAGAAGGTCAGAGAACAACTTTGGGAATTGGTGCTTTCCCCCATTGTGGGTTCTGGGGATCAAACTTGGGTCATCAGGCTTGTGTGGCAAGCTCTTTTCCTCTAGCCATCTCTGGCCCTGTGTGAAATATTATTCTCTTTTCATAGGTGTAGAAATAGACAGAAAGCTACCTGAAGTTACAGGATACACACTGGAGGCAAGTCCAGTTTTCTGAGTGTGCTTTCTCTGCTTCTCTGAGCTGTATTTAATCTGTCTAGTTAAGGGTAAGCAGACGTATTACCAACCTCATGTATATTAATGAAACCTGCTTGTGTCCTAAAGCACCATTAATACATAAATCTTCTGATCTGTTATCTATAGAAACAGAATTTCATACGGTGTTTTTACTTAGTCTTATAGTTATTTAGTGTTCAACAATTGTTTCTTTGTTTTGATTCCTTACATTTATTGTTTCTAGAGGTCGCACATGGTCTATTCCAAAGCATTTCTGTGCTGTTCTCCCACGGGCAAGCATTCAGGCTGCATCAGCCCATGCACGCTCAACTGTATCTCGCATTTGAGTTACTTGTTTGTGATCCAGTGCTCACAGTGGAAACTGGAGATCAGAAAGACAGTGCCAATAATGTGTAACCAAACCCATATGCTTACGAAGTCAAAGTCTTGTCAGAGTTTCCTACTTAATAGGGGTGAGGCAGTGTTTAATACTTGTTTTAAGGTACACTTCTGTAAACTAGCATTCAGCAGTGTTTTTCTCAGTGTTTCACTGAATGAACCCCATGTGACTGTTCTCAGGCTCTTGGACATGGATGGCTGGATACAAGAGACAGAGGGTTGTTTTGATAGATTTTTATCAGCTCCTTAAAAGTTTTAGAGATGAAACGTGTGTTTGCAATGTTAGGTTCTCTGTTATTTACCTTTCAGTCTCTTTTTACCACCTTTGTTAGCATTTAAAACTTAATAGAATCAAACTTATTTTATAATCCATATGTTTGTTTCTACTTTTCGTTGGAGTGTGTGTGTGTGTGTGTGTGTGTGTGTGTGTGTATTTCATTTTCTTCTACCTCAACTATCTTAAACTGACTTTTTTTTTCCTTTTTTTTTTTTTTTTTAATGAGACAAAATCTTGCAAGTAGGTGAGGGTGAATTGGAACTCAGGATGTGACTCAGGCTAGTTTCGAGCTCACAATAAACTCTCCTGTCCTAGCCTTTTCAGTGTTAAGATCATAGGCTTGTGCTGTCATGTCCAACTAAGCTTCCTTTTTTTTTTTTTTTTTTTTTTAAATATATCATACTGGAGTATGAGATGGGCATCTAAATCAGTTTTTTTCTTTTCTTTTCTTTTCTTTCTTCTTCTTTTTTTTTTTTTTTTTTTTTTGAGACAGGGTTTCTCTGTGTAGCCCTGGCTGTCCTGGAACTCACCCTGTAGACCAGGCTGGCCTCAAACTCAGAAATCCGCCTGCCTCTGCCTCCCAAGTAATCCGTTTTTTTCTTTTGCTTTATTGGTACATGTTCAGCTTTGTCAACACCATCAATTATTTTTTATTAGTGCATGCTAAGGATTGAATCCAGAGCCTCACAAATGCACATGTATTCTACTGCTGAGCTACCCTCCACCATACTTCCTCCAAGCTTCTATAATTTTATGGGACATTTCCCTTTATTAGATAATACATCGTAGAATTGGGAAGTATATAAAAGCACAAATGCTTATACTTAAATAAGATATTACAATCAAAGGAGCCGGCAAAGGGCAGACAGGAGAAGAGATCTTGATTAGGATTAAGAGAAGGGCTTTTTTTTTTGTCCAGAGACAGAGTTTTTCTGTATAGCCCTGGCTGTCCTGGAACTGACTCTAAACTAGACTGGCCTTGAACTCAGAGATTCACCTGCCTCTGTCCTCCAAGTGCTAGGATCAAAGGCGAATGCCACTACAGCTCTGTTAGGATTGCTCATTTTTATACTGTTAATTTTCTATGATATGTATTTGTATCTTTAAAGTTCAGTCCTCTACATTCACTACTTTACAAATCAAAGGAATTATTCTGTGCTAACAAATGGATTAGATAACTTTCTGCTCAAGCCATCTTTTTAATGTGTGTTCATTAGACTCTTGAAAGTGAGACTTTTGCTCACTGACCTTTAGTGTTGAGTGGTACATATGAAGATGTAAGTAGAGACAAAGAGAAATGTATGTGTGTCGCTCCCTTGTCAGTGAATTTCAGGTAGGTCCAGTAGTCATCAGTGTGTGTTCCAACCAGTGAGCCTTGTACAGTCATGCTCATGAAGCCGTGGACACAAGATACACAGGCACCTAAGATGGAAATTTAGATTCTTGCCCATGATTTCAAAACTCTGTCTAAAGATGTTTTCTCAAAAGGCCTTGAACTTTTCACTGTCTCTACCCGCCAAACTATGCCATTTTCTGGCTGCTGTGCCCCCTGCCTCTTTCATCCCTTTCTTCCAGATACCCATTTTTGTAATGAAAAGTTTCAAACATATAGAAAACAATTATACAATGAACGCTCACATATTCACCATCTAGATCTCCTGATTATTTGGCAATATTTGTTTACTCATGTATTTCAGTACTAATATACTCCGCACTTGAGCATACATGCAAGTCCTTGATTATATTAGTTTATATGTCTTCTTAAAAATGTGTGCACAGTGGGTTTGGACCAGTACCATTTGAGTATATTTAAACTTGATCACTTGAAATTTATTGATGGTGAGTTTTGTTGTTTCCTAAAAAAAAAAAGAAAAGAAAAGAAAAAAAAAGAGCACATTTCTGTGTGTGTGTATCACATGTGGAGAACAGAGACAAATTGTGAGCGTCAGTTCTCTCCTTCTACCATGTGGGTCTCGGGGATAGAACTCAGGTGCAGGGTTGGTGGCAAGCTCCTCTCTCTGGGTCTGCTGGATGGCCCCGCTCTTGTTTCCCTGAGACAGCATCTTTGTGTGGCTCAGGCTGGTCTGTGGTGTAGATCAGGCGCCCTTGGAATCATGATCCTCCTGCCTCAGCTTCCTGAGTACTGAGCCTGTAGCCCCACATCTGGGCCAGTTGATGCCTGTGTGGTAGATATGCCCAAAGCCCTTCAAGATGCAGATATAGGACAAAACCTCAGACAGTTTCCATGTGCTCCTTTCCAGATAGTCCCCACCTCTGCCTTGTTGGTCGTTTGTCATTGTAAGGGTTTTTTTTTTTTTCCATGTTTGGTTAATTGTCCCTTTTCTCACATTCATGCGAATGAAATACAACATGTGTAATGTTGCCTTCATCTATTATTTTTTTTTAAAGTTGGGGCAGGCAGGGAGATGGTTCCGCTGTTAAGAACACTTATAGAGGACCTGGGTGGTTCCCAGCAAGCATGTGGTGGCTTATAACTGTCTAGAACCCCTGTTCCAGGGATCTCATGTCCTCTTCTGGCCCTTTCAGGCACCAGATATGAACATGGCACATATCCATGGATGTAGGCAAAAGCACTCCTACCCATAATAACATAAAGTAACCCCTGCTGGACCTTCTGCTAACAGCTGTGCCATTTTTATTTCCCATCGTCAAATAGGAAACTTCCTTATTGGTCTTTTAAAATATATGAATACATGTCTGAGCATGGTGGTGCATGCCTATTATGATCCTAGTACTTGGGAGACCAGGCTAGGCATAGAGGGAGAAATTCCATCTGAGTGCAAGTCCTTTGTTTTATATACATATGCATATATACATATTTATATGATATTTTAATATATATACATACATATATATATGCTATTTCCTCCCAGACTCTGGCTTGTTATGTTCATTTTGTGGGGTAATTCTTAATTTTGATAAAGTTTAATTCCATTAGCTTATTTCTTTTTTTTTTTTTTTTTTTTTTTGGTTTTTCAAGACAGGGTTTCTCTGTGTAGCCCTGGCTGTCCTGGAACTCACTCTGTAGACCAGGCTGGCCTTGAACTCAGAAATCTACCTGCCTCTGCCTCCCAAGTGCTGGGATTAAAGGCGTGCGCCACCACCGCCAGCAGCTTCTTTCTTTTATGTTTTACTTTCTATATCCTAAGAACTTTGCCTATCCCCTGACAGACACATACCTTTTTTTGTTGTTTTGTTTTTTTGGTCCAGTTAGATGGGTTGATGTAGTTTATTCTAATAGCTTTATATTATAGATTTTATGTGCTTGTTTATTATATCCAAACTTTCTGTGTTTAGTATGAGGTAGGATACTCAGGAGTTTTATAAGATGGATATCTAGAAGCTTCAGTACTTGAAAATTAAAAGAAATGATTTGTGATTATGTCACCGTCTCAGTAGGCAGTGCGTGGATCTCATGTCATATTATTACTGTGTGTGTGTTCACAATGTGCTGCATGTGGGTGTGACATGCGTGGAGGTCAGAGGACAGCCTTTGGCAGTCAGTTCTCTCTTTCTACCAAGGCTTTTGTGGCAAGTGTGTCTTACCATGGAGCTGTCTCAGTGGCTCTAGCACTTTCTTGTCCTGCTTTTTATTAGGCTGATTTGACGTCACTATCGACACTTCTAATAGTTTAAAGAGTGGACTTCTGCTTGGATTTCTTCATTAGCCACATAGTTGCTGATCTCATAATCCCTTTAGCATATATTTGATTCTATTCTGCATGTTTCCAAGTCCTGACTCAGTAAGTCCCTAGAATCCTCTCTTATTGCTACTGAGTTGTAGTAACTGAGTTCTTGGCTCCTAGGATGACCAGCATTCCCGTAAAGGACCGAGTGAAGCTGTCTCAGAACTGGCGGCTGGGGCGCTGCCGAGATCGGATCCTACTCAAGTGGAGATATAGGTAAGTAGCTTCTTGATTGTTCTCAGATGTTTACTTGTTTTTATTTTATGTGTATTTTTGTTGTTGTTGTTTTGAGATGGGGTCTCACTATGTAGCTCTGGCTATCCCCAGCTTACTGTGTAGACCAGGCTGAACTTGAACTCATAGAGATCTCCCTACCTCTGCCTCCCAAATTCTGAGATTAAAAATGCGCACCACTAAACCTGGCTTGAAAGTATTTTGTTTTTGTGTATGTTTATTCACCATGTGTATGCCTAGTACTTGAGGAAGTTCCAAAAGGGTATCGGATCCCCTGGAACTGGAATTACAGACAGTTGTGAGCCACCATGTGGGTACTGGGAATTGAACCCAGATCCTTTGAAATAGCAGCAAGTGCTGTTAACCTCTAAGCCATCTTTTAGCCTTTTGTGATTCTTTTAAGGCCTCCCAAGACCAAAGAGCATAGTAGAAAATATAAAATTAGACCATAGGGCTATCTCTGGGGTGGTAACTCCTAGTGATTCTTTAGATGCCACAAAGAGTCCAGCAGGAGGATGATTTGCTAACATAGTTCAAAAAAGATTATAAAAAAAATGTACTCTGGGGGCTGGATAGTATGAGGCAGGAGGATCTCAATTTCAAAGCTTGTCTGGGCTAAAGAGCCAGCCTGAGTACTTAGGGGAAGTCTATCTCAATTTTTTCTTTTTCTTCCTTTCTTTGTTTCTTTCTTTTTGTTTGTTTGTTTTTGCTTTTGTTTTTGTTTTGTTTTAAACAGGGTTTCTGTTTCTTTGTGTATCCCTAGAGCATTCTGTAAACCAGGCTGACCTTAGAAATCCTCTGCCCTGCCTCCCCAGGGCCGGGACTGCAGGCGTGTGCCGCTGTTACTACCCAACTATAATGGTTATTTTTTAAAATATCATCTCTAGGAAGTTAATTCTCCTCTTGGATGCTGTTAAACTTCATTTTGGGGGGATCATGATGCTGGGGTGCACACCCAGGACCTAGTTGATGTAGGGCAGGTGCTCTAACCCTGAGCCACACCTCCAGTCCTGTTTCTTCTGATTTAGTGGAAGGCAGAGTTGGAGCCTGGAAGGTGCTCATGAGGAAGCCTGACAGTGTGAGTCTGTTCCCTGAGCTCCACATGGAGAGAAGAAACTCCTGAGAGTTAGGGCCTGAGCTCCACATGTGTGCTGTGACATGCATGTGTACATACACAGTAAAGAAAGAAAATGTAATTTTTAAAGAAAGGCAAAAATGGGATATTAGGCATATGTGAGATAGGACTTAGAAAGAGTGCCAATGTGTCACATGTGTGGGTATGTCACATGTGTGGGTATGCAAAATAGTGCCTGGAGGCCAAAAGAGGACTCTGGGTGGCCTGCTCTATCATCCTCCATCAAATCCCCTTGAAAGGGGGTGTCTGCCTGGAGCTAGGCTGGTAGCCATCAGGTCTTGGCAATCCTGGCAATCCTCCTGTCTCTACTCCTCGCTGCACAGTGCTGTGGTTACAGCTCTTGTGTAGAAGCTGGTTCTGTACACAGGTGCTGGGAATTTGAAATCAGCCTTCAGGCTTATACAGTGCTTTCCCCACTGAGCTGCCTCCATTGTCCAGTGCCATGAAAATCTTATGGTTGTTAAACCACACTTATGCTCTTATGCTTCATCAGTACCAAAGTGTTTCATAATTATTATTTGGCACCTTTCCCAAAAAGTGCTTCTTGTTGGTTGATTTTAGTGTATTAGGAGCTTTGTGACTTTTCATTCTGGCTGACCTGTCCCTTTGCTGATAGAAAAGGCACACTTCTACCTTTGGTGACTGTCTTAGTTACTGTTCTATTGTGTGAAGAGATACCATGACCAAGACAACTCTCACAAAAGAGTTGCATTTAGCTGGGGGCTTGCCTACAGTTTTAGAGGGTTAGTCCATGATCATCATGGCAGGAAGCAGACAGACATGGCACTGGGTCAGTAGCTGAGAGTTTTACATACTGATCCACAGACAACAGATGAGAGGGACACACACACACACACACACACACACACACACACACACACACACGGCCTAGGCTGAGCTTTTGAAACCTCAGAGTCCACTCCCAGTGGCACACTTCTTCTAGCAAGGCCACACCTCTTTCTAATCCTTCTCAAACAGTTCCTTCCACTCTCTGGTTCCTAAACATTCTCATATATGATGCTAAGGGGGCGTCCTCATTCAAACCACCACACTGACTCTTTATCTTGTTATATTGTTTCTAGTGGCTTGACTAATGTCAGCTGCTGTGAATTATGTGGAGGTATTATGATAGAGACGTTATGAAAGAAAAAGATGGATTTTTATGGTGAAAGGCTTTACCGTCTGGTTTCCATTTGTACCCAGTGGAGGTTTTCTTAAAGAACAGGGTCCCCTTTGCAGCCCAAATTGACCTAAACGTGCCATTCTCGCACTTCAGCCTCCTTAGCACTAGGACTGCAGGCTAGTACTGTCATACCCCGCCATTTGTGCCTTTTAACCTCAAAGGAAACGTCTCTATCAAGCTTTTGCTCCTGGTGTTGTCTTTTAGGGCATTTAAGGCAGTCTGGCAAATAAACAGAACAGTTACCAGGTTGCCCCAGGATTCTCCACTGTTCACCTGGCATGAACCTGATTTCTTGTCCTAGGTAAATGTCTGTCTACCACATGGTTGTAAGTACAGTCTAGCTTTCTCTGCTTGCTGCCCATTTGAGTGATCTACATGATTGTGGAAAAGATGTTGAAGAGGAATGTGAATGATGAATAAGAATGTAGGCATCTATATATGCTCTACACATATTCTGTATAATATATGCACACACTTGTAAAAGGCTGCATGAGTAGAACTCAGTTACTACAAAGTCCGAGCTGCATTTAATGGCCCGGCAAGTCAATTTGCAGAGCTTTTCCACATTCCCATGACGCTTGTTTTAAGGAGCTTGGGGAAGAAACACAGGCCCGTTTGCTCAGACAAGCTTGGCAGTGGGAGATGGTGTCTGTACATGGGGATGAGTCAGCTTTCCCTTTGTATTTCTTGGGACTTGGTAGCTCCAGGACTGTTAGGTAGGGTAGGCACAGGCAGGAGGATGTCTGTCTCAGGGAAGGGGCTTAGGCCCCAACAGGGAGCCTAGCTGAACGCCCTTCCCTTTCCCTTCCTCCTCTTCTCTCATCTCCCTATCCCCATCTTCTTCCCGCTTTGTTCACACCCCCTCTTTGTTTTATGACAGGGTCTTAACTTCCTATCTATAACCTCATTCTATGTGTGTACCTCCAGATGGCCTGGGGCTCCTGTTCCTCCTCTTTCAGCACTCAGGAGTGTATGCCACTCCTCAGTCTTTTTCTTCAGGCTTTAGTCCCATGCCCAGCCTGTGGCTTTTCTCTCTTACAGTTGAGAGCTGAGCTCTTTTTAGCCCTGAGCTGCAGCATACTGCTCTGGGGTTGTTCTGTGTCACCATACATACCCTTTAGGACAGAAATGTCCCTGTCCTTGGGAGGATCTAGGCATCTCTTGAGCAGCTTTGCATACTTTCCTAAATGGCTAGATTTTTTTTTTTTTCATTTGTAAATGTGTCTTTGTTCCAATAACAAGAGGATGGGATTTCTTAAAACTTGTCTTTTCTCTGTCACACTTTACCTGATCTGTTGAGCCATGTGTATGTGTTGGAGTCTTGGAGTCTTGAAACTTCAGTTGGACTTAGCCAGAATGCAGAGGTCACATTACCTGGCTGGGAGTCTCCTTCAACTCCCCCTAGTCCTCAACTGAAGTCTGTAAGAAGTGCAGGCAGTGGCTTTACTTTATTGTTGCTTGTTTTGTTCCCCTTTCTAGTCAGATGCCTTGGATGCAGCTAGAGGATGCTTCTCTGTACCTATCTCAGGCTAATTTCATCCTGGCCTACCAGTTCCGCCCAGATGGTGCAAGCTTGAACCGACGGCCCTTCAGAGTCTTCTCTGGGCATGATGAGGATGTTTGTCACTTTGTGCTGGCCAACTCCCACATCGTCAGTGCAGGAGGGTGAGTGTTGGAGGTTCTCTCACCTCTTCCTTAGTGTGTTCAGGGACCCTGGTCTGCCTCTGGCTTTTTTGCTTTTGCTTTTTTATTTTATTTTATTTTAACACTTAAAGCAGAAAAGCCGATAATAGGTTAGCCAGAGAAGAAAACAAAGCAAGGTGGAGCAGGTTTGATATTCTCTAAGGGAAGTTTATTTTCTCTCTCAGCTCTGTTAGCCTCAAGTATGCTGAAGAAGTAACAGTGCCTAAAAGCTCAGCTCCTTGTGGGCCAAGCTGCAAAATATTTAGCAAATCCAGACATCACTAGACACATGCATGGGCTGTTTCAGTAGACTTGCCCTCTTTCTACATGTTAACTCCTGGGGCGGGCTCCTTATTCTCTTACAGAGATGGGAAGATCGGTGTTCACAAGATCCACAGCACCTTCACTGTCAAGTATTCGGCTCACGAGCAGGAGGTGAACTGTGTGGACTGTAAAGGCGGTATCATTGTGAGTGGCTCCCGAGACAGGACGGCCAAGGTGAGGGCTCTCCCCCCACTGCATATACTGGGATTTCCTCCCATCTGTAGGACCTGGGTAAGAGAGGGTGGATAGAACCTGGAGTCCCAGGATTGGTTGAGAGCACTGGGTGAGGGCAGGAGAGAAGAGGCACAATAAAGAACTTACTTATGTGTCTTCGCATAAGCTTGCCATGCCAGGCTTGTTCCTGCCAGCTGGACTTGGGGAGGAGTGGCCAGCGGCTGGGACGAGTGCCACTCTCTGGAAATGTGGTGTGAATGCAAAAGCACAGGGCCTGGCCAGCTTTTCTTCCCTGAGCTGGGTTTCCTCAAGTTTGTGGGTTGGGTTCTAACCCCAAAATTTTATTTTAAAATCTCCCTCCTCTTGCTTGCTCTCTGTTTAGAGAAGTTAATTTTTCACCACCTTGTTTATAAGCAATCAGGCTGGTAATTAAAACATGTTTTTACTGATTCTCTGGAGAGCGATGTGGCCAGCAGGCAGTGGGAAGGACGGGCCTGTTGGTGGTGGCACCAGTGCCAGATCGCCAGATCCACAGACATCCACCAAGACATGAAAGCTGAAACTGATAAACACTTGTCATCCTCGCTCTGTGGCTCCGAGTCATCCAGGCTGTGCCAAGTGCTGCTGCTTCCGGGACACAGAAGCAGATCCCCAGCCTTGGGTGCAGCACCAGCCAGGGTACAAGCTTTGGAACTGCAGTGGGAACCGCAGAAGACCTCAGCAGGGCTTGATTTTCTCTTTTCTAGAATCTAGAGGCTCCACTGTAGCAAAATGCTTATTCATATCAGCAAATAAATGGGCCTCTAAGCCACACAGAGAAAGCTCAGGAGAGAGAAGTTGCAGTTTTATCAGTAACTCTGACTCTGTGTACCCTCTATCTAGTGACTGCTCTTTCACGTCACTGATTTATATGAAGACAACAGCTAAATAGGTTCCCTGCTGTTTATGAACATTTCTCCTTCTTTTGCAATTTTCTGCCTTATATTTTATATTTAGAGAAAATGCATGCTGGCAGAGGACACCTGAGGAAGATCAGCAGTTTGTGCTTTTATTTTTGAGACAGGGTCTCAGGTAGCCAATAATGGTCCCGTGTCTTCATTGTCAAGTGCTGAGCTTACAGCACTAAGAGCAAGTGAGCGAGGCTTCCTGTCACCTGCTCTTTTCTCTTCCCATCCCATATTCACTTTGAATTGTTGTTTAATCAATGACTTTGTAGCATTCCTTGCAAAGATTCTGGCTTTAACTTGACAAACTGCTCAGTAGTGACGAGCACTTTCTCAGGCTAGAGAAAGGGCTCAGTCAAGTGCTTCCTAGCTGGTTTGAGTTGTCAGTGCTCACATCTGGGGACAGTGGCATTTGTCTCAAGTCCCAGTGCTGGGGAGGCACAGACAGGTGTAATCCCTGGAGGTTTTTTTTTTTTTAAGTAACTTTTGTTCCTTGATAATTCCATGCATGTTTCTAACGCATCCCTGTTCCCCTGGCCCTGTGTTGTTCCCTCCACCCTCTCTGCCCCATCTTCCTCAGCTCTTGTTCTTATTAGTGTACTAAAGTTTAACGGGCTGTCTTTATAAGTAGATGTGTAACAGGGCAGTATGCCTCTTCCTCTTCCAGAATCTCTTAGTTGCCAATAGATGCAGCATTAAAATGCCCACAAACCTTCCTTCATCACTGACTCTTAGGAGAGCCCAGTGTCACAGTAGCAATAGTTGCTATGAGTTCATGACTGCCATGTCCGTGTTGTGCTTAGCAGATAACATTTGAAGCCCCACCCCCTACCTTTTAGCTCTTAACAGTCTTTCTTTGCCATCTTCCAGAGTGTTCCCTGAGTCTGAAGAGGGTGCTCTAAGTGCCTTGGTTAGGTCTGAGCTCCCAACAGTCTTGTAGTGAGCGTTTTGTGAAGCCATGGGTCTTTGTGTTCACTTCAAGGAGAGGCTCTCTCTCTCTGTTTACAGCTAAGAGCAGTGGCCTCTGTGAGGATAAGCATGGATTTGGAAGATGTTTGGTGCTATGTTGATTCAGATAAACAATAGCCTTAGGTTCTTCTCTAAAACCTCAGCTCCATCTCTCTTTCTCTTTTGAGACAGTGTCTGGCTGTGTAGCATGGGCTAACCTTGAACTTGTAATTTTTTGTCTCTTGAAATTATAGATATGTAGCCGGGTGGTGGTGGCATATGCCTTTGATCCCAGCACTTGGGAGGCAGAGGCAGGTGGATTTATTTCTGAGTTCGAGGCCAGCCTGGTCTACAGAGTGAGTTCCAGGACAGCCAGGGCTAAACAGAGAAACCCTGTCTCGAAAAACAAAACAAAACAAAACAAAACAAAAAAAGAGATTATAGCTATGTATACCACATGCCTGCTAGGATTACTTCCTAGCAGTGTAGACTGTAACCAGGCCCTGTGCTAAGCACTTTATTCATTTTCTCATGTAAACTTATTGGGTAAATATCTTCCTTTGTATAATTGTAACATATTTTGGATATACAGTATACTCTGTGGTATTTTCTCTATAACCTATTTTGTTTTTTACAAGATAGGTATCTATTTAAATAGCTGTCCTGGGAGTTACTATGTAGTTTAAGGGTCTTAACTTAAACTTCTGATCTTGCCTCGCCTGTTGAATGCTGGGATGACAGGTGTGCTACCACACCCAATCTATGTAAACTAGAGATCAAACCCAGTGTTTTGTGCATGCTAGGCAAATACTCTACCAATTGAGCTACATCTCTAGCCCTCATGTTATTTTCAATGGCTTCAAAAGGAACTTACCATTATTTATGTACAGTTTTCTCTAGTAGATGGATGTTTGCATCTAGTTTATTCCTGAATACAAGAACCTGGGAATAAGAATCCTTTCTTAGCCGGGCGGTGGTGGCACACGCCTTTAATCCCAGCACTTGGGAGGCAGAGACAGGCGGATTTCTACAGAGTGAGTTCCAGTACAGCCAGGGCTATACAGAGAAACCCTGTCTTGAAAAAAACAAAACAAAACAAAACAAAACAACAACAACAACAACAACAAAGAATCCTTTCTTAAGTCTACTAAATTCTGCATGTTGGCCGTGCTAGTTCTTGGTATTTACCTTCCCTTTTTTATACCATGGTCCTGAGACATAGGCATTTCCCCCATCCAATGAGCTGAAACTGAGACCAAGAAGTTAGGAAACATCTCTAAGCAAAGATAGTAAGTCACAGGTAGTTCAAACCCAGACGAGCCAGATTCCAAGACAACATGCTTGATCAGCAATAATAGGCTACTGCAAATATCTTATCACTTAAGTTTTGTTTTAGGATCTTTTTTTTAATGAATTCTCATCCTTAGAGTTCCTGAGTCAAAGATCATTATAGGAGAGCCTTGCCACCTCTGGTTTGCCTTCTAAAAGGGTTGTATAAATGTGTATGTTCACTGAGTGCTTTCTGGGCTGGGTCTGTTTCACCGATGGTAAAGATCTGACCACGGGTTTATAATGTCAACTCCTGTTCCTCAGGCGCCAGGACACTCTTGTTGCCACAGCATGCTGTGCTATGGGGCAGGCTGCCACTCCTAACTAATCCATGTACTTCCTTATTCACTCCTAAAGATCAGGAACATTATGCTGTGGTTTGAAGGCTCTCAGACTCTAGCAGCTGTCTCCATGGAAGCTCCTAGAAAACAGGGTTAGGCTGTCCTGGAGATTTTGTAAATCAGGAGTATCCTCTTCAGCACCCAGACAAGAGCCTGACTCTGAGGAGTTCAGAACAGCAAAGGCAGGGGCCTCTTCAAAGCTAGGCAGGCTAAAGGGAGAAACCAGAGGGCATTGAGTTATGACCACAGGGCTTGGCTGTTAAGTACAAAGCAGATGCTAGAACCCTGGGCTTACAGGGAATATTGAGATAGTTGCCCCCTTCTTGTCCAGAATATTCTCATTAAATTTCTTTTCTTAGTTTTGGGGAAAGTTACTCCTACTGTTGCCCCATCCCCCACTCCATCATACCCACAAACTCTGAGAAACACTTTGTCCTTTTATAGGGAAGAGATACCATGTGATCCTAAGAAGGCAAGACCACCCCCATTCCATCACCTGCCCCTACACTGAAGGAATGTTTCCTTAAGTTCTTCCATCTAAGGTCCTGCCTGAGATGGTGTGTTCCCCTTATAGCTCTGCGGGGACCTTGAGAGGTCATTGATCCCTCTAGCTGCCAAGGGATCCCTCTGTGGCTGCTCTGGGGAGAGCCTTGTATATTTGAGGTCTCCTTTCTGTTTGGTTAGAGGCTTATGGCCCTGTGTGTGTCATCTGGGGTGGGGTGGGGTGAGGGGAGATTTCTAAATGCCCTGACCGCTGAGAGGCTCTGGGGTGTTGATTACAGTTAAGCCCAGAGTGGCTGCTAATGTACATTCCTGACTGATAGGGCCCAGATAGTGTGCTCCAAGCAATATTTTTAACCTGTGGAGATATGGAAGCTTAAAAGAGTTAAGCTTTTCTGCTACTTTTGGTGACACTAGGTGCTAAAACTTCCTGCTGACATGAATACCTTTGGATCCTGGGCATTATGAACAAACAAACAACAACACCCCCTCTCACTTTGAAGTCTCATTCCCATTCTCTCGTTGTTTTTCAGTTTTCTCCTTATTCCTCTAACAGTATACGTGTCTCCCCGCACTGCACCTTGGTCTTCCTGCCGCTCCCTATATGCCTAAAGTAAAGGTGAAAGATAGCAAAAGGGAAGATGCACACACACAAGGAAGTCTCTGAGAGAGGCAGGCTACTTCTCTCTACATTTCCTCAGTTAAATCTCACCAGGGCTGTGTAACCTCTCATAGCCAGGTAGGAAGTGGGACCAGTAGGGTAAAGGTTGGTGGTTGGGGCAGGAAGCAAGGCCTGTCTCTGTGGCAGCTGACCCAGAAGCTGGAGAGGCCTCTCTGCTCATATCCTGAGCTCTGTCTTCAGGACAGAAAGGATTCTCCATTCCTCAGCTCCCCAGTCACCCTCTCCCCACATGGTGCCCGCTTCTTCCTCCTAAGCCCAGGCAATGCCAACAAGAGCATTTCCTCTCCTGTTTCCAGGTATGGCCTTTGGCCTCGGGCCGGCTGGGGCAGTGCTTACACACCATCCAGACCGAAGACCGAGTCTGGTCCATTGCTATCAGCCCATTACTCAGGTAAGGGAGACATGTTTGGATTTTTATCTCAGTCAAGAATGGTTTCATTTTATTAGGTCAGATAAGCTAGGAGATTTTTCTATAGTGTATTCTAGGTTGCTATGAACCACTCTCCTGGAGGTTTAAACGTTCACTTTGGAACTGGGATAACCTTTCCCAAGCATCTGACCAAGAAATGTTAAGAGAAGGATCCACACTGCATGTAACTAAGGGGCGGGGCCTTTCTGGAGCAGATATCCCCTGGGGCTGCTCCAGAGCAGAGGCCTCTCAGTATACTTGAGAGGCAGCGGCAGCAGCTCACCTGCTCTTGGGACTCCTCTCTCTTTGTTCCCTGACAATGTCTCTGGTGTGACCCTTACAAGCTCTGGGTATCAGGAGAGGAGGAGAGGTTTGGGGCCTGCCATTTATGGAAAGGAGCAAAAACAGTGGCAACTGTGCTGGAAGTACAGCTCAGTTTTATAATTTTATGTGTGTGGTAGTTTGGCCTGCATGCTCCCTGGTTCCCATGGAGACCAGAGAGAGTCTTGAATCTGGAACTGCAGTTACATATGATTTTGAGCCACCATGTGAGTGTCAAGAATCAAATACAGGTTCTCTGGAA
Organism: Montemys delectorum; assembly: GCA_019843815.1. Taxonomy (NCBI): domain Eukaryota; kingdom Metazoa; phylum Chordata; class Mammalia; order Rodentia; family Muridae; genus Montemys; species Montemys delectorum. The sequence goes on from JADRCD010226975.1 coordinate 35,396, forward strand.
GAGCATCTCTCCCTATCTCTCCAGCCCACAACTCTTTAAAAAAAACCAAGCAAGCAAGCAAGCAAGCAACCAACCAACCCCTAAAACCAAAATCAAAATAAGTTTTACTCTGTAGCCAAGGCTTGTCCAGAACTCATTATATAGCTCAGACTGGCCATAAGCTAGAACTTCCTCCCTCAGCCAGAGCTACACAGAGAAATCCTGTATTGAAAAATTGCTGCTTTCTTGGCTATTAATTCTTATTAAAAAAAATTTATTGGCATATAGTCATTGTACCTAATATTGAGTTTCATGTAGACAGTGTCTTTCAAATACATCATGTGCTTTGTATCTAGGCTTTTAAAAAATATTTTATTGTTTTGTGTGTACGGGTGTTTTGTTTGTATATAACTCTGTGCATCACATATATACAGTGTCCCTAGAGGCCAGACAGGGTGTTGGATCCCCCTGGGACTGGAGCTCAGATGGTTATAGATGCCATGTGGATGCTGAGGATCAAACCTAGGTCCTTTAGAAGAGCAGTCAGTGCTCTTAGTTGATAAGCCATTGCCCAGCCCATGTCCAGGCTCTCCTGAACCAAGTAGGGCCTCTCCCCCACCCCCCAGGGGCATGCATTTAGAGACTTTTCTGTACTTGAACTGTCTTAGAAGTTGGTAGAGTCTGACATCCTGCTCTCCCCTGATGCCTCTCTCATCCCACCTGAGTGGACTTGGGCAAGTTAGAGGGCTGCCACCTCCACCACCTCATATGTCGGTCACTTGTTTTTATAAACAAGTTGGTGCCCTTTTGCTCAGCCCCCTTCAGCTTCTTTCTCCTCACTTCATGGAGCCTGTAGCTCTCCTCTTGCTCTCTTCCACAACTCCCTTTCAATTTCTTTCTTCCTAAGAATTAGAGCCGATTAGCCACGTCATTAATTCTTCAATTTGACGGCTGATATAGCAGGACCTGAAACACATTGCTGACCTCAGAGAATGGAGACCCCGTTCCTTAGCATATTGAGGATGGGAGAAGTTAATTAAAATTCCACAGAGCAGAGGTGTCGGCTAACCTATAAACCTGTCACTTTTCAGAACAAATCATTCTAGCATCTTAGGAGAGAGGAAAGGGCCAGTGACCAGAGGGAAGCTAAGTGTTTGGGAGCTCTGGGTGGAAAAGTGGAGCTGGCCAGCTTTGTCTCCTCGGCAGTTTCTCCCTAATGCCTTCACCCTCTGAAGGCTTGTCAGCCAGGCTTGTGTGTGGGAGACTAGAGAGAAGGGAGTAACAAGTGTGCTGGCATTGGGACAGGAGCAGCTTGTTGGTGAAGGGTCCCTGGGTTAGAGATGGTGCATGCACTCAGTACATGTCATGGAGGTGTAGGCAGGCTGTCCCCCAGCCTTGGAGTCTTCTACTCTAGCCACATCCTCTAGAGAATACTAGGTTACTTCTCAAGAGAAAAGACCACCTAGCACCTATTACAGGTGGTGTCTATAAGAGAAATTGAGAAAGGGATTTGCCTGCCTCATTGGGAGGCATTTGAGATCATAGTAAGCCCCATTAAGTGTCTTGGCCGTGGATAAGGGTGTACGTCAGTACTAGCGGTACTGTGCTAAGTACCACACTCCCAGTGCTCTCTCTGAGCGATCTTTCTGTACCTTTATGTTCTCCTCACAGTCTTCTTCAGTTTCCTTGCTATACTCTCCTAGCCCTGGATTACTCTTTTGCCCAGTGTTGGTTGGCTGCTTAGTGTTGACTGTCAAGTTATTTGATATGGCTTTTTCCTTAATTTCGCAAATGATGTCTTAAACTCTGTTTTTGTTAGTTTTGTTTCTGAGACAGTTTCTCACTCTGTAGCCCTGGTTGGCCTGGAGCTCACAGAGATCAGCCTACATGTGCCTCCCCAGACTTGAGATTAAAGATGTATGCTGCCATGCCTGGCAGACTCTAGCTTAAAGAAATTGCATTTATTTATTTATTTATTTATTTATTTATTTATTTATTTATTTATATGTGTGTGTTCATGTGTACTTGTGCCTTGGTTGCACATGTGGAAGACAGAGGACAACTTTCAGGAGTAATTTCTGCCCTTCCACCATGTAGGTCCCAGGGATAGAACTCAAGTTTAATTCTCTTCTAAAGAAGCTTGTGTTGATGATTCTGACTTCACACTAGACATCCAGGGCGTGTGCTAGGGTTTTATAGCTCCTCCCTTTTTGATCTTAGAAATATATGGGCTAGGATCTCTATACTGTACTATTAGGTCCATCTCTCTCTACTTTGTCCATGACTTTGAGTCTTTAAAAAAACAAAAAACAACAACAACAAAAAACCTCTCTAAGCCTGGTAGTGGTTGCACATGCCTTTAATCCCTGCATTGGGGAGCAGAGGCAGACAGATATTTGTGGGTTTGAGGCCAGTCTGGTCTACAGAGCGAGTTCCAGGACAGCTAAGGTTACATAGAGAAACCCTGGTCTTGAAACAAGACTTAAAAAAAAGAAAGCTCTCCAGGTGGGCGTGGTGGAGCCTGCCTTTATTCCTGGTACTCTGGAGGAAGAGGCAGGTAGATTTCTGTGAATTCCAGGTCAGCACGTGCTACAGAGTGATATCCCATCTTTTCTTTTAAGCACCAGCTCTCAACTTCAAGGCCCATTCTTTAGAGCAGTCTAGGAGAAAAGTTATTCTTTGCCTGCTACTAGTAAGGTGGCTGTAGGCAAATCAGTCTCTTCTTTTATATTCTGTTTAGGCATGACTAGATCATAGTGAAGCTGAGCAGAAAGTGTCTGCAGACTGAAAAGCTAAAAGTCCCTCAGCATCTCACCTAGTGCAGCGCAGCATGTGCTTAGTGCTTAGTGCTTTCAAGCTTCGTTCCTGGGCTTCCCCGGCTTCCCCGGCTTCCGCCTCCCACAAGGCACATGGTTCTTTTGTAGTTTTCTTGAGTTGGAGTCTCCATAGGAATCTCTCTTCCCTGCCCTCTTCCTTTTGAAGTGTTCCTCAATGGTTGCCTTCTGTCACCTCCCTGCCACTGTTCTTGTTGTCACTGAGTGACATGGAACATGAGGGCTTGTGAGCAGCTGCTGTCCTCTAAGGACAAGTGATTCAGTTGAGTTCAGGAGCCATTGGAAGAGACAGACCTTGCTCTGTCTATTCTCAGTAAATGTCTTTTTCCTATTAAAAACAGTTAGTCCTGTGCACTTTGTTGTTGATGTTCTTTGTTTGTTAGTTTTTTCCCCTTCTTTTCATGTGTTTGTATTCGGGCACTCTTAGTGTACAATATGGAGACCCAACTCTAGCCTTACTAGGAGGTGCTTTTGACCATGAGAAAGCAGGGATCCTGACCTGGCTCTGTCTACGTATCACCTTTCATTTCTGTGACAGAATTTTTAAACAGTTGTAGAAGGTGATATTTAATACCTGTTATGTGCTCAAGGCTATACTTATTTTATTTTATTTTTTTGTTTTTGAGACAGGCTTTTACTGTGTAGCCTGTGCTGGAACTCACTGTGTAGATCATACTAGCCTTGAACTCAGAGATCTGTCTGCTTCTGCCCCTCAAGTGCTGGGATAAAAGGTGAGCACCACCACCCCTGCAGCCCCCCCCCGCCCCCATTCTCAAAGCAACATTTACTCAAACAAACAAACAAAACAAAAACTAAAAGCAACAGCAGGCTTCAAAGTAAGATAGCAGGCAAGGGCTTTTTCCTTGGCTTCCTGTGTGCCTACCCACACCCTTCTGAGCTGTCAAGGCTCGGGTCTTACGTAGGAAGGCCCTGTTCCATATTGGAGTTTCCCACCTCTCTCTGTTGGGTGGACAAGAGGAGGCAAACAAAATGGTCTGTGTCTTCCACAGTTGTGAGGCAGAAACATATTATTTTTTTTAAAGACCATATATATATATATATATATATATATATATATATATATATATACACACACACACACACAAACACTGTCACTGTCTTCAGACACACCAGAAGAGGGCATCAGATCCCATTACAGATGGTTGTGAGCTACCATGTGGTTGCTGGGAATTGAACCCAGGACCTCTGGAAGAACAGTCAGTGCTCTTAACCTCTGAGCCATCTCTCCAGCCTTAGAAACACATTATACATGGTCTCAGATATAGCTCCTAAGGTCGCTGTGAATTCTTAATACTTTCCTATGAGTTAATACAGATTAATTTATTTTATTACCATTTAAATAATTATTTGTACCTGAATGAAGTTAGTAAATACAAGACTCTTCCCCCCCCCCTTTTTTTTAATTTTATTTTTGGTGTCTTTGAGACAGGGTCTCAGTGTTTAGCTCTGCCTAGCCTGGAACTCACTCTGTAGACCAGGCTGACCTCAAACTCAGAGATCCACCTGTGTCTGTCTCCCAGTGCTGAGCTTAAAGGCTGTGCCAGCACACCACCCTACAAAACTATTTACAGGACTTTATTTCCCATTAAAAGTGGACTGGAGTGATAGCTCAGCAGATAAGAGCATTGCTGCTCTTCCAGAGGACCCAGGCTCGATCCCAGCATGCACATGCTTCAGTTCCAGGCCCCTTGAAAGGCTCTCTGAGAACCTGAAAACACTCCGTGGTGTCCAGAGTTGACATAGGGGATGGTGGGGACGGCCACATACGAGAGAGACCTGGGCTTATGCAGGTAAATGCTTCTGCCATTCCAGGGGCATGCAGACACTTAGGTCTTTGCTTTCCTGCACTTGGGGCCTGTGGTGAAATGAATCTGTTTGCCTGGAAGGAGAAGGGAGAGAATCATGGAGCTCTCCTTTTCTCCGCAGACACCATATTTATTTCCCTGAAGTGAAAAAAGGCACAAGGTAGAGCCCTTGCCTCTGGACACCACTGTTGCTGTGTGAGCGCCTGTGGTCAGGAAGGTCTCCCCACACTCTTGGGCTTTAATCCCTTCTCTCCTGCTTCTGTCATCAGGGAAATATATGAGTGGTATAGGTGTAGAAACTGACTTAGCCGTGTTATTAAATGTACAATATCATTTTGTGCACTGTGGTGGCCTGTTTGCTTTGTGGGGGATTAGTCCAAGTCTGCATGAAATGTACCAATTCAAATTTGTAAAGTGAGTTGTGGCCTCTGGGGGGGTTTGATGGAGAAGCTGTTCCTTCTTGCTTCATTTCTCCCAGAGGTGAGGGTGAGTCTGGAAGGAAAGCCAGCCCTGTGCACTGTTTGGCCATGGATGCTGGTACTGGGAGAGCAGGGTGTTTGTTCCAGCAGCTACAGGGTTTGCTGTGTGCTGTGTGTGGTAGGGGCCGCCACCAGCCTGCTGAAGTCCATCTTTCTTTACTGACGGTTAATTGCATGTGGAGTGTAATCTGACAGGTTTGGGGATTGGAAGTAGAGGCAGTTTCAGTGTGAGTTTCACTGGTTCTCTATGATGCTGCTATTTTCTGGGCCTGGGCATCATAACTCACTCACTGGTTTGCAGGGAGGGGAGTCTGTCTGTGGATTTCACTTTCCTGGTTGGTGCTGAAGTGGTGTATGGGCAGGGGATCTCCCTTGATACCTGAGAGAAAGTGACTGTTGTGCTTTGTGCTTTAACTAGTCCTCCTGGTGGCTCAGGTGGCCCCTGTGGCTGATGGCTCTTTCTCTATTTCCTTTTTTCCTTTTTTTTTTTTTTTTTCCCCGAGACAGGGTTTCTCTGTATGTTCCTGGCTGTCCTGGAACTCATTCTGTAGACCAGGCTGGCCTCAAACTCAGAAATCCGTCTGCCTCTGCCTCCCAAGTGCTGGAATTAAAGGCATGTGCCACCACTGCTTGGCTCTCTATTTCTTTCTGCTATCCTAGTGTTGGAGCAGAGGAACGCCTCCCTTGAGGCTTGAGGAAAGAAGGCCTGCTAAACGAGGCAAGAATGTCCTCTTGCTCTGCCTTGTTAGCCAGCCAGACACAGGAGCAAGTGTCCTGCACACGATGTCCCTTGATGATGAGAGTTGGAGTTTGTACAAAGACAGTAGAGGGCAAGGGGCTGCTGTGGCTGGAGGAGACACTGCAATGCTTGCAGAAAAATAGACGATTTGAGCAATCCTAGGTGGGCCCCACCCATTTAGCTCAAAATGTGCTCAGGTTGTCAGGCATCAGTGATCTGTGTGCTGGGGACATTGCATTGGGTCAGGTCCTGCGGAACCTCAGTGCTGTGCTCTTCATCTGGGCGGTCACTGCCTGTTCAAGCCTCTCAACAGGTCATAGCCATCAGTAGCAAGGACCAAGCACTGGGGATGGTTTCAGTTCCTAAGACTCTGAATTTCAGCCATTACTCAGGGTAGGATGGCACAGAGAGGCTCATGTGTTGATGTGATGCCTGGCTGGCTTAGAACCCATTTGTAGTGTGGTTGGCTCCTTTGTCAAGAACTGACTTAAATACTACAGCTGGAAATGGGCTACTGCATTGCAAGGTTAGACGATGTGCAGAGTCAGTGTGCTCAGTCTGTGGCCCTTTAGCAGGGCTCTGGGTCTAGTTCCCAGTTTCAGTGGTGGTATTTTTTCCTTTAGATTTATTTTATTTTTAATCAGGTGTGTGTGTGTGTGTGTGTGTGTGTGAGAGAGAGAGAGAGAGAGAGAGAGAGAGAGAGAGAGAGAGAGAGAGAAAGAGAGAGAGAGAGAGCGCTATATGTATAATTGGCTCAGAAGGCCAGAGACACTGGATCCCCTGGAGCTGCAGTCCCAGATAGTAGTGAGCCACCTGGCATGGGCGCTGGGACTTGAACTTAGATCCTCTAGAAGAAGTATGCACTCTTCTTATCCGCTGAGCCATTTCTCTAGCCCCCTGGTATTCTTTCTCTGTCTCTGACATCTCCTTTTCCACTCCAGCCTCTCTTCCTTCCTCCTTCTCTTCCTCCTCTGCTCTTTCATTCTGTTTCCAGGCACTGGGTGAGGATTGCTGTTATCACTGGGTATGATGCTTTACCGAGGCAAGTGGATCTCTTGAGAGTTTAAGATCAGCATGATTTACAAAGTTAGCTCCAGGATAGCCAGAGCTACACAGTAAGACCTGATCTCACAAAAACTGAATAAACAAAGAGGTATTATCTTGTTGTCACTAGAGAATACACCATGAACTAGATGGCACAGACTGACAGTGGGATCAGATGAGTAGGTCGTGAAATGTGGTGAATTCTCAGAAGACACAGATGGGCCGGAGGAAGGAGCTCTAGTGTCACTGGAGTCACACCGAGAGGTAGCGGAGGCCCAAGTCGGTTTGCAGTATGTTTCAAAATAACTGGACGTGTCACACGTTATATTTTATTGTTTAAGGCAGGGTTTCAAAGTGCAGGCCTGGCTGTCCTGGAGCTCCTATGTAGACCAGGCTGGCCTCGAACGCAGAGATCCGCCTGCCTCTGCCTTAAAGGTGTGCATCACTATGCTTTGGCATCAGAAGGTTTCTAACACATAGAAGTGATTAGGCTTGATGGCTTGATGGCTATACATGTATAAACACACCAGGTTCAACTCTGATGTGCCAGTTAAAAATGGAGTGAAGAGTGGATGGGGGCATCTGTGTCCTTTCTCCTATTGTCTGCACCACCTGCTACCTGAAGTCCACCTCTACCACCATTTCTGTGTCCTCTGTTCATCTCCAGTGTGCAGAGTGCTTGCTTGTATTGTCCTTTGATCGCGGTCTACTGACAGAGAGATCACTTAGCACTGGCATCCCAAGGTAGAAGCATGCCTTAATGTCAAAATTAGGGTGGTTCTCCCCATTTTCCCTTCTTTCTACCTTTCTTTTTCTTTCTTTTTCCCCCCTTCTCTTTAAACTTCAGTGGGTGATGAGGCAGAGAGGGAGGTAGGAGGGTAAAGGGGAGCCATAAATTCAGAGACCTGTGTAGCTGTTCCCCAGCAGCCAGGAAGCCTCTGATGTCTCCACAGCACTTTCATTAACATTTAAATTAAGGGTTTGTTTTCCAGGCTGTTTTATAGGCTGGGACCTTTCATGGCCTGTCACATGCAGCACCCACCCCCTCCCCCAAGCAAGTGTGTAATTGTAGCCACTGCTCTACCCTAACTCTGGGTTGTGGCCGGAGGTTCAAAGGAAGTTCTTGAGGATGAAGCAGTGGCGGTACAAGCTGTGACAGTCAGGCCAGGGCTGTTACTGCTCAGATGAAGGTGCACACGGGACTCCAGCACCTCTCCTCTGACCTGTACTTTTCTTTGCCCTTGAAGGAACATATTTCAATCTGAGTCCAACCTCTTCCACACTTGGTTCCCTTGGGCCATGGGCAGGTGGGAAGGAAGCCTCCGTGCCTTTGGTCCTGGGAGCAGTGTTTGTAGAATGTGACTCTCCATGCCTGTCTTTTCCCCCTTTAATCTTTTTAGCATCTTGATACTCTTACACACAGGTTACCATCTGCAAAGAATTCACACTGTGATCCTTAAAACACCTGCCTGCATAGCTAGCTAGCCGAGTGCCCTCCATGGCAGTCACCAGCTCATGCACTTGTGCTGGTGCAAGCTCACTGAGGTCACTGAGGACACTTCTTACAGCTCTTGGGGCCCAGGGCAAGTGCTTCTCACCTAGAAGGGACAGCATTTGTACTGAAGTTTCCGTGTAAGGAGGCTTTGGAAAGACATCCCTGTGTGTCTGTTTTCTTACCCTCATTCTGCTCTTCCACTGTAAATAGCAAGGGTGTGCACTCCATGCCCAAGGCACACATCCTTCTCCCACTGCTGGTTTCAGCAAAATTTCTTCTTTGGACAGGAATGAGAAAGACACTGAACTTTCTCTCTCTGTTGAGAAGCTGTGGGTTTTCTTTCTCTTGGGGCATTGGCTTTGCTGTGTGAGTCACTACATATTTCTCCTTATCTTACTTAGCAGCTCAAATCACTCATGACTTTTCTGTCAAATGGGAGAGAGCTGAATTTCACCTACGCCTGTCCCAGGTAGCCTGGCCAGCGAGTGGACACCCTCATGCCCTGGGGTCTTGCCCAAAGGGAGGGAGGGAGGTGCTGGGAAGGCCTCTCTGCAGGTGGTGCCCAGGCTCAGATTGCAGGCTGGTGCTCTCAGCTCTTGCCTAGTGGTGATTAATCTGGGGCTCAGCCAGCAGAGGCTCAGCCAGGGCAGCTTTGGTCCCTCACTGTGAAGACCTTTGGCTTAGAGACAGAACTGATCTCTGTAGCTTGCTTCGGCTTGGGGTTTGATCTGTCAAGGCTAAAGAGTAACCTGATGGTGGAGCGGAAGTTTCTAGCCCTGCCTGACTTACAGCACTGACCCATTCCAGTGGCCTTGTCATGATAATGCTCATATATTTAAGAAGATTTCTCTACCTGTTAGCTGTAACACCCAGATCAGTCAAAATAGGGATCTTCATGAAAGATGCCTTTAAGTTTTTTTTTTTTTTTTTTTTTTTTTTTTTGTTTTTTCAAGACAGGGTTTCTCTGTGTAGCCCTGGCTGTCCTGGAGCTCACTTTGTAGACCAGGCTGGCCTCGAACTCAGAAATCCACCTGCCTCTGCCTCCCAAGTGCTGGGATTAAAGGCGTGTGCCGCCGCCACCACCCCCCTCCTCCCCCCCCACCCCCGGCCGAGTTTAGTTTCTTGAGCCAATAGAGCTTACTCTCTCATAAGTGGACTAGGGACTGGGAATGCGTCAAAAAGGTTAACAGTGGGGCTATGGCTGGCTCTGGAGCAGGCTCTGTTTGGGAAGGGTCGTGTAGGGTGTCCTTCTGCAGTGAGATGGTCCTCAGGCCGCAGGCAGATTTTAGTATTTCACTTTAGAAGTGTTGGCTTCTTTGTGCTCCATTTCATTTTACATTTCTTTTTTTAAGGGGGCCTCTACTTACCATTAACATCACTACTCCCTTTCCTTTTTGCTAAGTGCCAGTCCCTGTGCCCTCCTGCCGGCTGCTCATGGAGCCAGTTGTCTATCTGGGAGCCCTTCCCTAAGCTCAGAACAGGCAAATATGGCTCCATTTGGTCATGAGCTTAGGGCCCAAGAACAGGGATTCTGCTGATAGAACAGCCTCCTGTGTTTGTGAATCTCAGTGGGCTTTAGGATTATGTTGTTCCATTTGGCAGTTGTGGCTTGAGGCTCAAGGCTTGGGTCATTCTTCTCATAGCATGAAGGAGAATGGGCCTCCATGTATTTACCAGTACCAAATGGTAATGGGAGCTGCTTGTAAAGATGCTGTGAACTACACAAGTTTGTATTGGTTTTAAATGTTTCTGTACTGACTAGAATTTCCATGCAAGATGACAAAAAGAATGTATTTATGCACCATAAAAAGCCCAATTTATTTGACTTTTCATCTAGACCAATTCTGTAAAGGGGCTGGGTGTCAGCTGGCCTTGAACTTCTCTAGTACTTTTTTGAACTACAAGACATTTCTCTCTGAAAATTTCAGATTATAACCTTTTGGGAAGAGGGGGTCTCCTTCCTGTCTTGTGTAAAAACACATGCTTATTGCTGCAGCTATAGTCTCTCTGCCTTGGGGGGCTCTGTTAGGGCAGACTATCCAATACTCTTGCCTCTTTTCCCTCTAACTAACTAACTAACTAACTAACTAACTAACTAACTAACTAACTTGTGTGTGGTGCATGGGTAGGGGTGATAGGACAACTTGTGAAGGTTGGTTCTCCTTCTACCATACAGGTCCTGGGGATGGAATTGAGTCATCAGACTTGATAGCAACCCCCTTATCCATTCACCATCTCGCCAGGTCACCCTTGCCTCTTTTCTAAGCTTTCTCTTGCTCCTCTTTCCAGCGAGGACATTTTGGTTAGTGTATGACCTGGTTTGTGACACTTCGTCAGAGAGACTTAGTTAAGCCCATCTGAGGTGCTGACAAGGGCAGGAAGAATGGAAGGGGGAGGAGTAAAGGCCAGGAGTCGCTGGCCCAGGAAATTGCTTTCTGCATATTTCCTTTTTCATAGTTTTCAGTACAAATAAAAACATGCATGATGTCCGAGGAGCCTTGTAAAGATACATGGGGTACCAGTGGGGTGTGCCAACATCAAAGCAGTCATCAGTGTCTTTGCAGGAGAGAATCTCAAGTAATGAGAAAGAATCTTTCAGGAGGTTGAAGGGGCCAGCAAGACAATCCAGTGGGTAAAGGTGCTGGTCATCCAGGCTGGTGTCCTGAGATCACTCTTAGAACCCACATAGCAGAGAAAACTAACTCCTATATGTTGTTCTCTGACCTCCACATGTGTGCTGTGGCATATGTGTGGCAACCATGGCACACACAGAAACACACACACACACACACACACACACACACACACACAAGTTTGAAATGTTTAAAATAGTCACAAGACCGAAGGTATTGCTCAGTTCCTGCATTTGATATTCAGAACATGTATTAGAAGAAGGGGAAGGTGAGGGAGGGCGGAAAGTGGGGAGGGAGAAGCAGGAATGTGTGGTAGCCATTCTTATAACACTAACACAGAGGAGGAAGAGACAGGCGGGTCACTTGGGCTAGCTGACTGGCTAGCTAGCCTGGCCTAGTTGGTGAGCTCTAGGCTATTGAGAAACCGTGTCTCAAACGGTAAGATGGTGACTGATAAATGAACTCTCAAGGTTAAATACACACTTACATAACCCACACAAGAACACACATACTTCTAAATTATTTATGATTTTAATCATTTTTCTGTGGTTCTTTCTATTTTCTCTGTTCTTAGATTCAGGCCTGGCTCTGACTCTGTTTAGCTTGTCTTGCTTTCTCCTTAGCTCTTTACTGTGGCAGAGCCATCCAGCTCCTAGACCATGGCCATGGGAAGGAGAACAGAAGCACACAAGGAAATACACAGGAGCCAGTACATTAAGAATCAGTACAATAGGAAACATGCACACAGGCCCTGGGAACTGGAGTATCCAGCCGAGAGCTGGACAGCCTGTGTTCTAAAGGCACGGCCTTGTCTTCTTGAGAAGGTGTTAAGGGCAGGGCTCTCCCCAGTGTGCTTTCTGTGGCCTGTCCTGACACCGTGGGTGGGCTGTGAGTGTCAGCACTAGGCCTGTTCTCTCTAACTGTCCTTGTGTCTTCTAGCCCTCTGTAGCATTCTCCTTCCAGACTAGTGGTGGTTAGTCTGTGTGGCCTTTGGATGCTGTGATGCTGCTGGAGGTCAGGAGAGACAATGGTGGCCGCTGCCTGCTCTGCTAACACAGTATGAGAGCAGAAGCGAAACCTCACAGTGGCTTGTTTCTAGCTGATGAGCAAGGCAAGAAACGTGAAGGCAGGGAGGCAGGGAGAAACTCTGAGGGAGAGGTGCCTGGCTTTTGAGTCTAAATGTACATCAGTCATAGAAGACGCTGTGTGACTGTGACGCTTGAGTCTAAATGTACGGCAGTCATAGAAGACGCTGTGTGAGTATGATGCATTCTTTGCCTTCTTTGTGCAGGGCATTGCAGTGTAAACTTGAATTACGGTAGCTGAACGGCAGGTTTAGATGTAGCCCTTTCTGCCTGTAACCACCACACGTGATGCTTCTCCTGGTGCTATCATGAGTGTCCCTTCCTTCCTCTTTATAGACTAAGAAGTTTGCTTATTTATCTTTATTGTTTGTAGTGCTGAGGATGTAACACAGGGTGTGATATGTGCTAGGCTAGGCCTCAGCATAGACCTATAACCCCAAACTCATACACTGAACTCAAAACCAGGGTTTCACATAGCCCAGAATGTCCTCAAACTTGCTTGGTAGTTGAGGGTGACCTTGAACTCTTGATTCTCCTGTCTCTGCTTCTTAAGTGCTGGGATTACAGTTATGTGCCACTGTCTTAGTTAGAGTTGTATTGCTGTGAAGAGACACCATGACACAGCAATCTTATAAAGAAAGACATTTAATTGGAGCTGGCTTATAGTTTCAAGGTTTAGTCCATTATCATCATGGTGGCAAGCATGTTGATGCATAGACAGACATGGTGCTGGGGACCCAGCCAAGAGCTCTGCCTCTGCATCCACAGGCAGCAGAAGGAGAAGGTGTCATTGAGCATGGCTTGGGCCTTTCAGCATGGTTCTCAGGACTGAACTCAGGTCAGCCGGCTTCTGTAGCAGGCACTTTACCCTGAGCCATCCCACTGGCCAGACTCTCCTCCTGAGGGCCTGCTCATATAAGACACTTTTCTCTCCCTGCTACTCTCTGTCCTGTTGCAGCTGCAGATGAACCGCCTGACCTAGCCTGATCTCATTCCTCCATCTGAATAGAAGGAAAACAGTGACTTTTGTCCCAAGAAGAAAGTCAGCTGTAACATTTGGCAAAGGAGGACGGACTCGTGGGTTAGTACATGAGGAACCTTCTCCTTCTCCAGCTTGTTTGGTGCTTTCTAGCCCCCAGAGTAAGCTACAGTTAAGAATGAACACACACACACACACACACACACACACACACACACACACACACAGATTATCAAAAGGATTTTTCTACTTGTTAGAAGTCTGTGTCATAAAAACTTCTGTATAAGGGTGAGTCCAAGAATAATGAGAAGGAAAGTCAGAATTTTACAATTATAAAATTATTGGCAACAAGTATCAAAATAAAAGTTTAAAACCATTCCATACAAATTCTGCTTTCAGGACAAGCACAAAGGTGCATGCAGAGGTCTGTGAGGAGCACAGCTCTCCTGGAGTTGGAGTTGGGTTAAGTATGTTACAATGTGGTCACTGAATTCAATATTATGTAGCTAGAAGGATGATATATATGTCTATTTGTTGACTCACAAACATATCAAAATAGATTATGGAATGAAAATGTCACAAAATAATGATGGCTTATTTAAATGAGTCAAGATCTGTCCATTTAGTTCTGACTGTCGTGGAACTAGCTAGCTATGTAGGCCAGGCTGGCTCAGACTCATAGAGATCCTCCAGCCTCTGTCTCCCAAGTACTGGGGTTAAAGGTATATACCATCACGTCTAGTTAAATATACCCGCTTTAAATGTACAGTTCCCTGATTTATTTATTTATTTATTTATTTATTTATTTATTTATTTATTTGAAACAGGGTTTCTCTGTGTAGCCCTGGGTGTCCTGGAACTCACTCTGTAAACCAGGCTGGCCTCACTCAGAAATCTGCCTGCCTCTGCCTCCCAAGTGCCAGGATTAAAGGCATGTGCCACCACTGCCTGGCAGTTCCCTGTTTTTTTTTTTTTTTTTTACACATTTAGAATTGTGCATTATATTTCAGTTTCAGGAAATTGTTATTCCCCCTTCCCAGGAGCCTTTCTTTGTTCCTGGGACATGAGTTGTGTGTGTGTGTGTGTGTGTGTGTGTGTGTGTGTGTGTGTGTGTGTTAGAGAGAGAGAGAGAGAGAGAGAGAGAGAGGTGTACTGAGAAAGAGATATGTAGGTACAGTGTGAATGTTACCAGATGTTGGAGTAGTCTGCAGGCAAATGAGAAGAGCAGTCAGTTTTCTTATTGAAGATGTGCTTCATGGATGATGTGGAGTTTGAAGTGGGACTAATCTGGTGCCTCTGTTTAAATCACAGAGAGATACTAAAGGCAAGGGCCTGAGTGTGAGCATAGGCGTAGAAAAGGACAAGGAAGCTCTAAAGTAGGTTTGGTGTTCAGTTTGGGCAGGTTGGCTCCGTGGAAGGGAAGTTGAGGGCCAAGCTGGGGTCGGATTAAAGAGCTGGTTTGACTTTAACCTCAGGAGAAACAAGGAACTCGAGGCAGTTTTGAGTGCATTGAAATGTGGGGTGGAGAGGCTGAGGCGTTTGGACTAGCAGTGAGGCTTGCTGCTAAGATGCAGCCCTGAGGCGGTCCCGGCTGTAGAGAGTGGAGGGGAAGAGGCTGCTGAAGAAGGTGAGAACTGAGGTCCATGGGGCTCTGATCTGAGCAGACCCAGGTCCCATTTCCAGGGCAGCAGGGTAGTAATGATCAGAAATGGCTGGGAATGGTGGCCTGAAGCTCAGATGTGGGGTTGAAATGTGGAAGGCCTCAGCTTAAGGAAAACAGTAAACATAAGGCAATAGAGCAACACCAGAGGAGATCAGAGATGAGCGGCAGACAAGGAACATGGAGAAGACACAAAGGAAACAGGAAAGCTAAGACCTGGGGAAGGGAGAGCACCTGGCAGAGTGCGGGCTGAGTACTTTGTGTGAGACTTCCATAAGCCAGCTGCCAGCTGCCAGCCTGGCTTGTTGTGTGAAATGCAGGGCCTCCATAGCAATGTGTGGTTGTGTGTGTGTGTGTGTGTGTGTGTGTGTGTGTGTGTTCCCATGTTTTGTCTTTCATGTGTCATTGAGTTCAGCATTCTCTTTTCTAACTGCAGAAAGTTTGTTCTCAAGTTCCCACTGGCTCTTGTCTCTGCTGTCTGCCCTGTGGTTCTTTATTTGTTTTTCCCTTGAGGAATGCTGTTCTGCATAGTAAAAGAATACCTTGTAAATAAAAATAGATACAGAGAAGCAGCAGATACATAGCAAGGCATCATCCAGATCCAGAAGAAGGTGACTGGGGAAGCCCTACTGAGGCAGGCAGCTGGAACTCCTGATTAGGACATGCTGGCTGGAGCGGTGTAACTCTTGGGAGAGGCTTTCAAGTAAAAGAAGAAACAGCAGAACAGAAACATCAGCACATCAGATGCTCAGACATCAGCAGAAATGGGAGGGGGATGCCTCGCAGAGGCAGTCAGCTAGAGTTTCCTACTGAGAGTTTGCTTCCGAGGGTTGGACTTTGGCTTCTATTCCCACTGCAGACGTTTTTTATGTCACGAGATAAACAATAGTAACCACTTTGGAACTGGTTCTCAAAGATGCAGTGCTTTTGCTCTTGTTTGGTTTTGCTGTTTCCACTGTCACAGAGTTGGTCAGGTCAAGGCATCCCCAGACAAGGGGTCTTGAGCAAGCTTGCTTTGGTCTGAAATGCAGGGGAAAGAGAGGGCAGCTTCACTCTTAGAGTCAGAGTCAGTTTCTCAGTGGCTCAGACAGTGCTGTTTAGTCATGCAATGTACATTCTGGGTTGAAGAGATTTCCCCGTCAGCCTGCAAAGCTACTTATCAGTCTAAAGAATCAGATCTGAGCTGGGGACTACTGTCAGTGACATGAGGGATGGATGAGGCTCAGATTCCATGTTATTCTGGCACCCAATGCAAGAGAAAGGGGTTGGTTTAGGACCCAAGAAAGAGCCAGGGACTACATTGGCATTTGGAAAGATTTGGCATGGGAGCTGCAGAGCTGCCTAGGTTCTGGGCTTGTTGGCCAACTATGTCTATTTGGAAACCTATTCTTTAAAGAGAATTGAATAGAAACTTTCTAGTCCTCTTTGGATTCTCTTGGGTAGTAATTCCACAGGGCTTGTCACTTGTGTTTGAAGCTGGTGGTGAGGAGGGCGGAATGAAGAGAAGTGAGGGGGTGGAGATGGGAAGCCAAGAGGGAATCAGAGAGAAATTTTATTGAGGGAGTTTGCTGGGTTTATGGGAGGGAATCTCTCCCCTCCTCCCCATTCGGATTTGAAAGGGCCGGTGCATCTTTGATTAGGTGCAGGTCAAAAGAATTTACACATTGTGACCTTAATAACTAGAGGTGATTGGCAGGCGGGCTATGGGGAGGGGGTTGCGGGCCCCTTTCATCTCACTTAGCACAGAGGAGAGACAATGGGCCAGCCGATTTTCCTTGTTGTCCCTTGTTTGAAAAGGTCTGGTGTCTCTACTAGGTACCTGTGACATGGGGGTCTTGATTGGGGTCTCATAAAGGCCCCTGTCAGTATGTCCAAAGGCCAAGAGTACAAAAGCAAGCAGTGGGTGGGGGTCTCAGCTGACCACTGAAGAAGGGAGGGGAGGGCCCGGGAGGCAGTGGAGGGAGAAGCAACCCTGATGGGAGCCCTTAGAGAGGGAGGGGAGGGGTGCAAAGAAGGGCCATTTTTGTCCCTAACTCATCAAGCACATCTGCAGAATTGTCCAAGCTACTGCCTCCCAGTTTCAAAAGAAAAAAATGATCGTTTGATAAACCGTCCTGATTCACCACTTTCTCACAAAGGTGGGAGACCTGGTCCTGACCTCTGTATGATTTCACGTCAGAACAGAGCTTTCTTGCCCCGCCTCCAAATTGCTAGAGAAACTTTGAAATATATCCTGTGGCTTTCTCTCTCCCTTTTTCCCCCAACCCCCAATTTCCCACCCTCTCCACCCCACTGGCCTCTGTTCTCTCCCTGGGCACTCCAGAGTTTCGGCAAGTAATTAGTCCCCTCTTTCTGGGGGCATAGTGAAGCCAGGGTGTTTGTCAGGCCCCTTCCCCCGCTCACAGTGCTAGGGGTCTGCAGGAAGTACCAGGTGGCATGTGCAGTGTGTTCCAGGCCTGTGCAATCACTGGGGCATAGTGTGAGGGGTTCAGGGACTGGTGTGCTTCTCAAAGGAATGTACACAGCACATCCATTAATGGTCTGCACACAGTGCTTGCATTTTCCCAGGTAGAGCATCTTCTGTGAAAGGCCACTGAACTCAGAGCCCAGGTGGGAGCCCTTGGCACTGCAGTGGCCTTATTTCCACCCTGCGCTTAGTCACTTGGAGCTAACATGGGAGACCAACAGGCCGAGTCTCTCGAGAGCCTGATCTTTGTATCCAATGTGTATGCCCCCTCCGCCCTGTCAGTTTTGTGTGTTCACGGAGTGTTGATTTTAATGCCGGCCTGTGTAGGTCTGGGAGGCCAGGCTGGGGGGCCTCAGGTCTTTGTCTTGCAAGGCCTCTTCTTCTTGGAGGGTCTTCTGCCCTAGAGGCAGTGGCAGATTTGAGGGTAGGGTGGTATGCCAACTCTGGCTGGCAAAAGATTTCCCCATCTCTGCGTCTGTCACAGGCCACTTCAAGGTGCCTAGAAAACAAAAGCCCCTTGGGATGCTCCGTAGCACGCTTGCCTGGCACCTCCAGCCTTCCTCGAGATGGGTGGGGGCAGGTAACTCAACCCTGTAGGCTGCCAGCTTCATGTGAGTTAAACCCTCCTGGTGACTGAGGCTGGCTGGAACACAGATTGTGAGCTCCAGGGAGGCAGAGCAGGGTCAGGGAGGCAGAGGGCAGGTGGGAGTGGTGGTGGGAGAGTTCCAGTCGGCTGCAGGACTCTCACAGTTAGGCAAGAGCGGTGTAGGCAGGAAAGAGGCAGAGTGGCAGGGATGCTTCTGGAAGTCACAGCACTTATCTCCTCCAACCACAGAGCTCCGGATGCAGAGGGAAGCATCGAGGGGGGATGTCAGGAGCTGAGAGGGCAGGCTCTGTACCTTGCTGGGAGAGAAGGTACAAGTGCACGAGGTAAGCGGTATAGCACTTTAGGAAGGCCTGAGGCTCGGTTACAAGCTGAGCTGCCCTGCTCTCTGCCTCTAGCCAGGGAGCCGGGGGATGGGCCTACCCTCCAGACATGGCTAGCATGGTTGCAGCCCTAGGTCTGAGGCCTTCATCTGAAAGCATGTGGTTTCCAGAGCTGGGCTGTGTCTTCACTGTTCATAAGGACTAGAAGGCAGGGATGAGGTAGCCCTGGGAAGGCCTCTGCCAGGGTTCTCTAAGCACAGTGGCTCCTCTGTGCTGCTGTTGGCATCCTCAGACTGTCTTGGGCATTGATGCCAGTCACTCTGCCAGGCCTGTTGAGGGAATAGAAGCTAGACCTCCAGGCTTTTGGGGGACCAAGTCCCAAAGGGGCCCACCAGGAAGAGGTTTGGGTCACTGAGAAATAATACCTCATAGAGTGCTCAGTCCCTCTGCTCTTCGTTTTTGCTAGTCTTCCCAAGGGCTTTTCTCCCCTCCTTTCTTCTGTTTCGCAGAAAGCCTGGGAGTGAGAGAGCCACTGTATAGATGGTATGATGAAGAGTGACATTGTCAAGAATCCTTGGTGTGGCTCCTGGCTGAGCTTCAAAGCTCAACTGTTACTCCCCATGGGGTGTGTTCCCTGCCAAGATCTGACTGAGAGGGCACCAACACATCCAGTCTATAAATGCAAAGGTGGTGAGGACAGTGACATGAGCAGAGAAGTAAACTGGATAGATCCATAGAGATGTCCAACTGGAGAAAACAAGTGTTTCATATTCATTAGAGTGCAAGACATTTCATTGTTAAGTGCAGTGGACCTCTTTAAAAGTTTAATCATAGTCAGGGTGAAGGATGAGGCAGGAATTGCTCTTAGGGTTTAAAGCAGAGTTTGGATCGAGGTAGGGTAGGGGTTGGGTCTCCTAGAAGGTGCTTGCTTAGAGGATCTACCCCAGGACAGTAGAAAGAGAGGAGCTGGGCCATGGTGTGGTGCTTGGGAGGCAGAGGCAGGTTGATGTCTGTGAGTTCGAGGCCAGCCTAGTCTACAGAATGAATTCCAGAACAGCCAGGGCTACACAGAGAAATAATAACAACAAAAACAAAACCAAAAAAAGGAAAGAAGAGAGAAAGAAGAAAGGAGGGAGGGAGGGAGGGAAAGGAGGGAGGGAAAGGAGGGAGGGAGGGAGGGAGGTCTGTGCGTAGGATCTTCACACCTGTAACCAAA
Organism: Montemys delectorum; assembly: GCA_019843815.1. Taxonomy (NCBI): domain Eukaryota; kingdom Metazoa; phylum Chordata; class Mammalia; order Rodentia; family Muridae; genus Montemys; species Montemys delectorum. The sequence goes on from JADRCD010226975.1 coordinate 54,759, forward strand.
GCTAAAGAATTTGGTACCAGAGGAACAACAATAATCACAACAGTTGTCTTATTAGGAGATTTTATATTTGAATTTTAAGGAGAGGAGTGTTAGGATTGAACCATGGCTTTGTATGTGCCTAGTGAGCAGTCAACTACTGAGCTGTACCCATGTTTACATGTGGCCATCAGACTTCTGTATTGAGGCCAAATGGTGGTATAAAGATGCAGCATTGGCAGTCTGACAAAGCTCTCCTTGCACAGCACGCACAAGATCTTCTGCTTATGACTTAGAGAAGGAATGGGCTGAGGGGTTCCTGCATGAGGACAGAGTAACCTTCATCCAGGCAGGAACAACCTGAGCTGTCCATGGAAGATGAGCTGACTAGCTCATCAGTGATGATGTTACAGCTGTCATAGACTCCTGTCTGAAGTGCATTGAGTTCCCAGAAACCTGGTCCAGATCAAAGGAGTGACTAATGAAATTCTGCAAATTATTCTGATTATCTGGTGTTCGGTGTTCTCAGGAAGCAGGAGAGAAGGGATTGCTGATAGAGAGCGTGTACTCATAAGCAGTGGCACACAATCTCAAGCTTTTCTTTTGTTGTTTGTGACTTCAGAGGCCCAGAGACTCTTCCCCACCCAAATGGCCTTTACCTTTATTACAAGTACACTTAATTTCCCTGAGCTGTCAGCAGTTGGAATGCATGAGAGTCCTCACTAGTGAGTAAAAGGCCTCATCCCTGAGGGAGCTTCCCATTGGTTTCCGTGTATGTGGGCTTTAAGAGCTCACTGAGGGGGCTGGAGAGCTGGCTTAGTGTTTAAGAGCACTTGCTGCTCTTGTAGAGTACCTAGTTTCAATTCCCAGTACCCACATGGTGGCTCACAACTACCTCTAACTCCAGGCCAGGGAACCCAGGGTCCTCTTCTGAACTCAGGGCACAGACGGTGCACATGCGCACAAGCGGTCAGGGCACAGACGGTGCACATGCGCACAAGC
>JADRCD010226976.1:0-31581 GCA_019843815.1 Montemys delectorum
TTTTGTTTTTAATAGAGCTTAAAATCTTGGCTCTTACTGTGGTACAAGCCCAAAATAAGAACAATTTTTAGACATTGGATTTCATTGTAGTAAGGCTGTGCTTCAATGACCCTCATGTCACCAAAGGATTTTACCTCCATTGTAGCTAAGCTAAGAATTGACAGTTCTGCTGTGCCAAGGAATGAATTGTAGGCACGACTTTTGGATACATATTTCCTGCTATGGTCAAAGCTATTTGACTTGAGTGATTGCCATCATTCTCAGCCAACAGGGAACAGGTTACATTCATTTATGAAATGGTGTGTATATTAAGATGGTCTATCCATAAAGTCATTCACCAACTGTTTCAATGAACAATGCTTCTGCTTGGAGGGTGGCACAGACATTAGGTGAGGGTAAGAATCTGGTTCATTGGCTGTGATGATTTTGAAAAGCATTCATCTCAGAGAAAGAGTAACTTATAAAGTCACCTTTTCAAACTCGATACAATAATTATAAATACCAAGCAAAGCATTTGGTCTCACTCTTTGTAGTTCTCTCACAAGCCACCTCCCACATTAATTGTCTACTTTTCTTTTGGCTGTATAAATACTTTTGAAATATATAAGCTGTTCTGAAAACCACAGTATAGTGTAAAAACATCAAATAAACAATCCTACTAATAGAGGCTGAGATAAGAGAAGCATGATTTCAAGGCCATTATGTGGAACCCAGAAAGACATTGTCAGGTACAAACAAGCAGAAAGTGTATATGGATTGTACAATATTGGACCTATTTCTCCAATTACCAAATTAGAGAGACCACTGGATGACAGCCAACAAATTTCTAATTCCTCATATTTTTGGACTTCAATCGATTAGGATATGTTGGTAATATTAATTTTCATATTAATATATTAAGAAAAAGTAATTGTCACATCCCTGTTGTTTTTTGTTGTAAGAGGTGGAATTAGGTTTGTGTGGATTTGTTGAAAGATTACTTTCTTCCTTCTTTTAGGGTGTAGTTTTGCTCCTTATGTTGGTGTTTTCCATCTATTATCCTTTGTAGGGCTGGATTTGTGGAAAGATATTGTGTAAATTTTGTTTTGTCATGGAATATCTTGTTTTCTCCATCTATGGTAATTGAGAGTTTTTCTGGGTATAAGTAGCCTGGGCTGGCATTTGTGTTCTTGTAGGGTCTGTATGACATCTGCCTAGGATCTTCTAGCTTTCATAGTCTCTGGTGAGAAGTCTGGTGTAATTCTGATAGGCCTGCCTTTATATGTTACTTGCCTTTTTTTTCCCTTACTGCTTTTAAAATTCTTCCTTTGTTTAATGTATTTGGTGTTTTGATTATTATGTGACAGGAGGAATTTCTTTTCTGGTCCAGTGTATTTGGAGTTCTGTAGGCTTCTTGTATATTCAGGGCATCTCTTTCTTTAGGTTAGGGAAGTTTTCTTCTATAATTTTGTTGAAGATATTTACTGTCCCTTTAAGTTGGGAATCTTCACTCTCTTCTATATCTATTATCCTTAAGTTTGGTCTTCTCATTGTGTCCTGGATTTTCTGGATGTTTTGGTTTAAGAGCTTTTTGCCTTTTGCATTTTCTTTGACTGTTGTGTCAATGTTTTCTATGGTGTCTTCTGCCCCTGAGATTCTCTCTTCTATCTCTTGTATTCTGTTGGTGATGCTTGCATCTGTGACTCCTGATCTTTTTCCTAGGTTTTCTAACTCCAGGATTTCTTCATTGTTTCTATTTCCATTTTTAGATCCTGGGAGGTTTTGCTCATTTCCTTCACCTGTTTGATTGTGTTTCCCTGTAATTCTTTAAGGGGTTTGTGTGTTTCCTCTTTAAGGGCTTCTAGCTTATTTACCTGTGTTCTCCTGTGTTTCTCTGAAGGAGTTATTTATGTCTTTCTTAAAGTCTTGTATCACTATCATGAGAAGTGATTTTAGATCTGAATCTTGCTTTTCGGTGTGATAGTGTGTCCAGGACTTGCTATCGTGGGAGAATTGTGTTCTGATGATGCCAAGTAACCTTGGTTTCTGTTGCTTATTTTCTTATGCTTGCCTTCTGCCATCTAGTTATCTCTAGCGCTACCTGCTCTGGCTAAATCTGACTAAAGCCTGTCCTACCTGTGATCCTGGTTGTGTCAGAACTCCCCAGAGTCAAGATGTCTCTGTGATCCTGTGGCTCTGTGATCCTGTGATCCTGGGCCTGTTAGAGCACCTGGGAATGGAGCTTCCTCTGGGTGTTGTGGGACTGACTGCAGAGTTTGTACCCAAGGTCTGCTCAGGGCACCGGCACAGACAGACTGGAAGGGTCTTTTCTGTCTTTTCAGAGTCTTGATATGTAGTTCTAGTTGGCTTGGAACTTGCTGTGGAAGACCATGGCAGCTTTAAGCAGGCCCCCACTTGAATATTGAACCCTTTCTCAGTTGAAGTCACCTTTTGGTGAGCATTTACATGCGACACAAATATCTTTACATCCTTTGCCCATTTGGAGAGATCTATCCACACACTTCCTTACCAGATGTCTTTTTCACCAATTTTCCAATCATGATCTTTCCAGGTCCCTGACCATCCAGCCAATCTATTGGCTACAGTTCATGAGTCAGTAAACAATCATATGTCTGGCCATTTCTTCTTCCAAACAAACTGTAATACCATGTGTACTGCTGCAAGTTCTGCCCACTGTGAAGATTTTCCTTCACCCGTGTCTTTCAGGGTTGTCCCAGAAAGGGGTTGTAATGCTGCAGCTGTCCACTTCTGGGTGAGGCCTGCATAACGTGCAGAACCTTCAGTAAACCAGGTCTTAGTCTCCTCTTCTTCAGTCAGCTGATCATAGGGAACACCCTATGAGGCTATAGGTGCATGCTTGGCAGCATATGACATTGTAAGAGGAGTAGAAACCATAGGCATTTGAGCAACTTCTTCATGCTTGTGTCTTCAGGACCTGTTTAGACTCTCTGAGTCACTTCCATTTGATTCTAGACTGCTGCTGTGCACGTCCTACTTTATAATGTGGAAGGTCTGATAACACCCAGCTCATGATGCGTAGTTCAGGTTGCATGGTAACTGGGTGTCCTACCATCCAACATTCAGTTTCCACTAAGGCCCAATAGCAGGCCAAGAGCTGTTTTTCAAAGGGAGAATAGTTGTCTGCAGATGATGGTAGAGCTTTGCTCCAAAATCCTAAGGGTCTCTTCTGTGATTCACCTACCAGAGGCTCCAAACAGCATCTCTATCTGCCACAGACACCTCCAGTACCATCGGGTCTGCTGGATCACATGGGCTAAGTGGTAGAGCAGCCTGCACAGCAGCCTGGACGTGTTGAAAAGCCTTCTCCTGTTCCAAGCTTCACATAAAGCTTGAGTTTTCCGAGTCACTTGGTAAATGGGCCAGAGTAACACATACCCAAGTGAGGAATGTGCTGTTTCCAGAATCCAAATAGACACACTAAACATTGTGCTTCTTTCTTGGTGGTGAGAGGGGCCAGGTGCAATAACTTATCTTTCACCTTAGAAGAAATATCTCTACATATCTACCACTGGACTCTTAAGAATTTTACTGAGGTAGATGGTCCTTGAATTTTGGTTGGATTTATTTCCCATCCTCTGATACATATATGTGTTATCAATGAGTCCAAAGTGGTTGCTACTTACTGCTCACTTGGTCCAATCAGCATAATGTCAGCAATATAGTGCACCAATATGATATTTTGTGGAAGAAAAGATGGTCAAGATTTTTAAGTTATGGCATAGGGCAGAAGAATTAATATATCATTGAGACAAAACTGTAAAGGTATACTGTGGCCATGCCAACTGAAAGCAAATTGCTTCTGGTGGTCCTTATAGACAGGCACTGAGAAGAAGCCAATGATTGCATACCAAGTACCAGGAGTGTGTCAATTTGCTCAAGTAACAAAACTACATCTGGTACAGCAGCTTCAACTGGAGTTACTACCTGGTTTAGTTTTTGATAGTCAACTGTCATTCTCCATGATCCATCTGTCTTCTGCACTGGCCAGATAGGAGAGTTAAAGGGAGATGTGGTGGGAACCACCACCCCTGCATCTCTCAAGTCCTTGATGGTGGCAGTAATTTCTGCAATTCCTCCATGAATATGATTCTGTTTTTGATTCACTATTTTCTTTGGCAGAGGCAACTCTAAAGGCTTCCATTTAGCCTTTCCAACCATAATAGACCTCACTCCACAGGCCAGGGAACCAATGTGAAAATCCTGCCAACTTCCAAATATATATATCTCCCAACTATACATTCTGGAACTGGGGAAAGACCACAGGATGTGTTTGGGGACCTACAGGGGCCTACTGTGAGTCTGGCATCAGCCAAAAACTCCATTAATTACTTGGCCTCTACAAGCCCTTACTTTAACTGGAGAGCCACAATGTTCCTTGGGATCTCCTGGGATCAGTGTCAATTCAGAACCAGTATCCAATAGACCCCGGAAAGTCTGATTATTTCCTTTCCCCCAGTGTACAGTTACCCTTGTAAAAGGCCATAGGTCCCTCTGGAGAAGAACTAGAGAAAGGCTAACAGTAAACCTTCTAGGTGTCTTATTAAGATCCTTCCTCAGGGGAACCTGGCCACCCCTTTATACAAGGTGCTTTGGGTTTGCAAACTGGCTCAAGTCTGGAAAAAGATTGCCATTTGCCACCATCCAATGTAGCCTTTCGTTCATTTGTCTGAGAATTTTTCTGCTTATACAGATCAAACAGATATGCAGTAGGCTTCCTATCTATTTAATGCCTGGAAGCCCCATGTTGGATTAGCCAGTCCATATGAGTCATGCCATTATAAATTTCAACTCTCCTGTGCTGACCACTATGGGCTAGGTCATTATAAATGTTGTTTTGTATATGCTGCCCATTATAATAACCACTACCACCTTGTCTCTGGTGAGTCAAAGCTGCCACCTGGCCCTTGCTACCATAAGGCCCAATTAAACCCATTGCATTTAATCCATCCGGCTGAGCAGCAGCGTCTTCAACCCTGAGGCCCGGACAAGGAAAAGGGCAAGAACAAAACTCTTCAAATATTCTGGTGTCCCTTTCACCAGTTTGTGTCCTATAGGATTCATGAAGGGTATATCTTCTGGGCCTTCCCATTAGGTTTTACACAACTTTTCCACTCTAGCATTGCAGTTTTCCTGAGCCTTAAATCCTCTCATCAACACTAAGTCGAGGGATATCAGGCATCTCCAACTCCTTTTCAGTAGGCTATCTTTTGATAAACACTTAAGCCAGCCATTCAAACAAACTTCTGACACCTTTTTTTTTTTTTTTTTTTTTAACTGTGTGAGCTCCCATATTAAACCTAGAATCTCCACTCAGAGGGCCCATGTCAAACTCAGCTTGATCTAGTTTTATGTTCCTCCGCCATTGTCCTACACCCTTAAAATCCATTCCCACACATATTCCCCAGACTTCTGCTTGAATGAATTAGCAAACTCATTAAGCGCCTTAGTAGTGTAACTCATTTCCTCGTGGACTACACTTTCTACCTCTCCTCTAGAGACCTGCTTTGCCTTGAATCTATTTGGTTATAGGTTTAGAAAAAAACCATTGGTGGACCTTGAGAAACATCAGTATTGTCTTGCCTGGCATTTTCTTCAGAGAAAAGTCACTGCTGGTTTATCAGACTCTGAGTGATTAACTTCCTTAAGTGGGGAAGGCATTATTTCAAGGGGTGGGGCTGAGGGTACTACTTCCTCAGATAAGGTAATCCCTTGAGAACTAAAGATTCAAAGTTCTCAGCTTCAACAGTTCTCGAACATCCCCATCCCAAATTATAGGATCCCATTCTTTGCCATTTAATGGCCTTACTTTAACTGCCGACACCCTCTGAGGCTGCAACTTGAGCTCTATGGCTGCTGGAGAGAAGATTCTCTTCAAGGGCACACTTAGAAACCTTTAGATTGTTTATTTGCCTCTGGAGCCGTTCGATTTTATCATACAGCTCATTCTCTTCCTTCATCAATTTGTCCAGCGATATTAAGAGCAACAAGCCAGCAAAATAATTTCTCCCGCCCCCAATTGTAGAAAATTTTGCCTACCAGCTTGCCCAATTCATTGCCAGTTACAATTGATGGATAAGATAATCAAAGGCATTAGCTTCTTTAAGTTTGAAATATAGTTTCCACCACGGGCCTTCAATATTCTTCGAGCTCCCAGGAGAGAGAGAGAGAGAGTATCTGGAGATGTTTCAGTAGCTGAAGGTGCTGGTGAATTATTAAGTCAATTCTAGCTTCTTTATTTATTATATGTAAGTACACTGTAGCCATCTTCAGACACACCAGAAGAGGGCGTCAGATCTCGTTACAGATGGTTGTGAGCCACCATGTGGTTGCTGGGATTTGAACTCTGGACCTCTGGAAGAGCAGCCAGTGTTCTTAACTGCTGAGTCATCTCTCCAGCCCCTCTAGATTCTTAAAAGATCCATCCTTATACTTTTGCTCCTCTAGAACCACTCCTGGTACCAGCTTCTGTCTTAGGGTTTTACTGCTGTGAACAGACACCATGATCAAGGTAATTCTTATAAGGACAGTATTTAATTGGGGCTGGCTTACAGGTCCAGAGGTTCAGTCCATTATCATCATGGCAGGAACATGGCAGCATCCAGGCAGGCATGGTGCAGGAGGAGCTGAGAGTTCTACATCTTAACCTGAAGGTTGCTATGAAGAGATTGGCTTCCAGGCAGCTAGGATGAGGGTCTTAAAGCCTACGCTCACAGTGACATACCTACTCCAACAAACCCACACCTATTCCAACAGGGCCACACCTTTTAAGAGTGCCACTCCCTGGGCCAAGCACATACAAACCATAACAATACCCAAATTATTGATTCCTTTGTACGCACTGTCTTTGTTCCCAGTTTCTCCAAACTATCCTAAACTGACACAACTTGCAAGGTCTGGCCCTCCATTCCCAGAGTTCATTCTCTATTGTCACAGGCGTCATTTGGAAAATGCTGACTCTGAGCCACTACACCAGTCCTTCAGTACCTCCCTTTTCACCACAATAAACAGCTGTGATGGTAATTGGTACAGTTTCCTGAGGTTAGACATGATCCGAAAGTGCTATAAACCTTCACACATTGTGCTTCTTATAACTATGAATCTTTTATCACTGTCTTACAGAGAAGAAAACAATTCCTACTGGAAATTAAACTTCATTTTTTTCCCCCTTTTAATTTTCTGAGACAGGGTTTCTCTATGTTGCTCTGGTCGCCCTGGAACACCCCCTATAGTTGAGGCTGGCCTTGAACTAACAGAGAGTTCCACCCACCTCTGCCACCCAAGTGCTGGGATCAAAGGTGTGTGCCACCAGGGCCTGCCTGCATTTTCTTATTCTATTTATTTATTGTGTAGTGAAGGGGATTGGAACTGGTTCACTGAACATCATCCCAGCTGCAGTCTCTTGAACCTTCAACAGCTCACCTTGCTTTCTGGCTGCTAGACAGGATATATATGTTTGTTTCAGAATTATGGTATTAGTTTCTAATGTTTACAATTCCTCTTACATATTGGATCATTTTATCCATCCCTTAGAGTACAAAGCTTGTTTAAGCTTTGCCCATGTAGATGGTACTGGAGGAGTCAGAGACTGGCGTGTTCCTGATGGGTCCCTTCCCCATAGCAGCAAGCATGTGGATACACAGTCTAATTCAGGGCCCAACTGACTATAATTACTTCTCTTCCTCTTCGTACATAGGGAATGTTTATTTGTTCAGATCATCTGCTATAAGATTCAGTAGTTTCACAGCTTTTTGCATATCAATATAAAAACTTTCTCATTTAAGGGTGTGAAGTTTTGGATTTTTCTGTCAATTTCTAAAGATTTGCCAAGTCCCGATTAGGAAAAGATATCAGGGAGCATAAGAAATTTCACCTGAGTTAGAGAATTCAATAATTTATCAGTTGGGGAACTTTGGTCAAGTTACTTTAAGCCACATTTTTAAGTTCTGAAAGTACAGTTCCCAGATGAGCTGAAATAGCAATTCCTAATAGATACGCAAATTCCTATGGAAAACCTGGATTAGGTACACCAGTGGAGTTCATCCATCTGTGTCTCAAAGGTCCCAATAGAAGATGGAGGGACACTTGATATAAGAAATATTACCTGATTGACAGCAATATTTGTTTCTTTTTTTCTTTCTTTCTTTCTTTTCTTATTTTTGTATTTGAGGCAGTATCTGTAGCATAGGCTGGCCTCAGTGTAGCACCGATCCTCCTGCCTAGCTTCCTTAGGGCTGGAATTACAAGTTCGTATACCCAAGTTCAGTGGTGTTTCTTATAGTTGACTTATACACAGCAGAACCAATTCTGCTATTTTAAAGCAAGAGTGTAGGGCTGGGGTATAGCTGAGTGGAAAGTGTTTGTTTAGCTTGTGTGAGTTCTTTGATTCAATCTTCAGGTGTTCTAAGAAAAATAAGCTCAAAAAAAAAAATGATGAGGAAAACCCCACATGGTAAAAAAGCAAGCCAATTTTCAAACACCAGTGTCTTAGCCAATGCCTCCTTCCCTGCTTCAACTCTGATTAGTCTGGGGCTAGAACCAAAGACAGGATCTTTCAGCTTCTCCCATATAGCCAGGTTTCACAGGCACAGCTCCAAACTCAAGTTCTCATATAAAGAAAATAATAGCCATAGGGTTGTTGTAGAGATGAAGTGATACAATTTTAGAAAACTGTGGCATACCTAACAAATGGCAGAGCTTGGCAGATGATTGCTCTGATCTTTGGACCAAGAGTAGAGCTTCGTCCAGCCACAAGACCACAGTCTAGAAAGACAGCTCAGCAGTAGAGCATGGGCCTAGTATCAAGACCCTGGCTACTAGCCCCAGCACTGCACCGGAACAACCAAACACATACTGGGAACTTGACAGCAGGGTATTGGTTGTGATTCTGAGATTGGCAGACCATGCCCTTCATAGCACTCACTGGTTTCATTGTTGCGCGTAGGTCTTGTATATAGTGTTGATTCTAAACCTTTCTTTACGCTTGTGGAAAACGAGTGTAGTGACCCAAGATTTTTGAATTTGCCTAGGTATTTGTAGATGTCTGCGTCGGCATAAGGTCTAAGCCTCAGACTCTTTGTAGGATGAGATGGAAGAAGGAGTTAATGAGATAGGATCTACAGTACACAATGTCCTGAATGTGCTGAGTGCTATACTAATATTGGCATACTTGCATTCATTGTTTTTAATGCTTAGGAGCTCATTCCTATTCAAACAAAAGTCTCTCCTAGCTCTATTACCCTTTATTAGGTATTTGTATCACTGTGTTTGTTACTAGTTTGGTGCTTAATGTGTTGGCCAGTCCTTACGGATACTCAGACTGGAGCCTTTTAGATTTATCCATGTCCTCTCCAAAACTTTCAGTATCTCTTTAGAATTCTGTTTTTTCTTCTATTCTATTCTATTTATGTATTTTTCTGAGCATTTGTGCCTGTGTGCCATGTGTGTCTGGTGCTTGTGGAGGGTTTTGAGGGGGTGTTAGAATCCCAGGAACTGGAGTTACAGATGGTTGTGAGCAGCCATGTGGGTTCTGGGAATCTCAGGTCTTCTGGAAGAACAGCCTGTGTTCTTAACCTCTGAGATCTCTCCAGCCCTGTTTTTGTTCTAAGCACAGTGGGCCAGTCAGTAGTTTTCTGTCTCTTTTGAGATGATGGTTTTACCCTGAGTACTAGTTTGTCATTGAAATAATCTTAGGAGTAGCTCATGGCTTTCATACCAAGGACAAGGAAAGCTCTCCATAAATGGATCTATCCTCTCCCAGAAAGCATGTTTCCTTAAGTAGAATGAGTCTTTGAATCCACATTGACTTGACTTTAGTTTCTACTTTTTAAAAAGATTTATTTATTTATTATAGATAGGGTCTTATAAATAGCTGAGGCTGACCTGGAATTTACTGTGTAGACCAGGGTGGCCTCAAACTCACATTGTTTTTTGCCTCCTGAGTACTAGGATTAAAGATGTGTTATACTCACTTCTTAATTTTTTTTAAACACACACACACACAGACACACACACACACACACACACACACACACACGCACACACACGCATGCACACGCATGACAAGAGGACAAGATTGGAAGGTTAAAGACAGATTGCGCTATCTATTGCTCCTCAAGTTTGTTCTTAGCTCCATCTCAGAGGAGAGAGGGGAAGTGGAAAAAGTGGAGCTGTAAGTTTTTCTTTATTCCGTCTTAGAAGATGCAGTGTGTGATGCAAAAGCATCACAGTACATATGTACAACTAGGCTGGCTGCACTTAGATCCTTGTCTCTGTCTCTCAAGTGCTGAGATTAAAGGCTCTTGACTACAGAGCGCCTTAATCTAGTAAAATATTATCATGATTTTACAAAAAGGTCCAGGAATGTACTGTAGGGCTACAACAAACAAACTACATCATACCCTCTCAAGTTTTGAATCCAAAAGTCAATATTTTTATCATTATTTATTTTTATTGATTATTTTATTTACATACATTATTTATTTATATTTTATTCAAATGTTGTGCCCCTTCCCAGTATCCATCCCCTATGCGACCCCTACCCTATCCTCCATCCCCTTTGCCTTTAAGAAGGTGCTCTCCTACCCACTCACCCACTCCCACCTCACTCCTCAAGCATCCCCTTTCTCTGGGGCATCAAGCCTCCACAGGACCAAGTGCCTCCCCTCCCATCGATGTCAGATAAGGCAGTGCTCTGCTAGTGGGAGCCATGGATCCACTCATGTTTATTCTTTGGTTGGTGGTTTAGTCCCTGGGATCTCTGAGGGGTTTGGTTGGTTGATACTATAGTTCTTCCTATGGGGTTACAATCCTCTTCAGCTCCTTCAATCCTTCCCCTAACTCTTCCATTGGGGTTTCCAAGCTTAGTTCAATGGTTGCCTGTAAGTATCTGCATCTGCATTAGTCAGGTGCTGGCAGAGCTTCTCAAAGGACAGCCATGCTAGCCTCCTGTCTGCAAGCAATCTTAGCATCAGCAATAGTTTTGGGGGTTGGTGTCTGCAGATGGGATGGATCCCTACGTGAGGCTGTCTCTGGATGGCCTTTCCTTCAGTCTCTGCTCCATTTTTTTGTCCATGTGTTTCCTTTAGATAGGAACAATTCTGGGTCAAAAATTTTGAGTTGGGTGCACCCATCCCTCAACTGAGGGCTGCGCCTATCTCCTGGAGATTGTCTCTTTAGGTTCTATCTCCCCACTGTTGGGTATTTCAGCTAATGTCATCCCATTTGGGTCCTGGGACCCTCTTGTATCCCTGGTGTCTGGGACTTTCTAGTGGTTTCTCTCCCCCCCCCACTTCCTACCTCCACTACTACATATTTCTATTCATTCTCCTGGCCCTCTGGACTTCTCTCCTTTTTTCTCTCCCCCTCCCCTCTCCCACTCAGACCCCCTCCCTCCTCCTACCTCTGTCTTAGAGTTTTACTGCTGTGAACAGACACCATGACCAAGGCAAGTCTTATAAATGACATTTAACTGGGGCTGGCTTACAGGCTCAGAGGTTCAGTCCATTATCATCAAGGTAGGAGCATGGCAGCATCTAGGCAGGCATGGTGCAGGCAGAGCTGAGAGTTCTACCTCTTCATCTGAAGGAAGCCAGAAACAGACTGGGCATCCACAGGCAGCTAGGAGGAGGATCTGAAGCTCATACTCACAGTGACCCACTTCCTCCAACAAGGCCACACCTTCTATATAGTGTCACTCCCTGGGCCAAGCATATGCAAACAATCACAACCTCCCGTGAGTATTTTGTTCCCCCTTCTAAGTAGGTTTGAAGCATCACACTTTGGTCTTCCTTCTTGTTAAGCTTCATATAGTCTTCGAGTTGCATCATGGGCATTGCACTTATCAGTGAGTACATACTATGTATGTCCTTTTGGGTTTAAGTTACCTCACTCAGGATGATACTTTTCTAGTTCCATCCATTTACCTGCAAACTTCACAAAGTCATCATTTTTTTTTAAAGATTTATTTTTTATTTATTTTATGTGTGTGAGTACACTGTAGCTGTACGTCGCTTCAGTCCTGCTCGTTCTGGCGTAATTCACTGCAGCTGTCTTCAGATGCACCAGAAGAGGGCGTCAGATCTCATTACAGGTGGTTGTGAGCCACCATGTGGTTGCTGGAATCCGAACTCAGGACCTTCGGAGGAGCAGTCAGTGCTCTTACCCGCTGAGCCATCTCGCCAGCCCCAAAGTCATCATTTTTAATAGCTGAGTAGTATTCCACTGTGTAAATGTATCACATTTTCTCTATCCACTCTTCCATTGAAGGACTTCTGGGTTGTTTCCAGCTTCTGGTCAATATAAATAAGGCTGCTACGAGCATAGTGGAACATGTTTTTAATATACTATAACAGAATCCACGGCAAAATCCTTTATGCACACTAAATGCCAAATGTTAGAAGGAAGGCACAGGTAGTTTAGGTTTTGACGAGAAATCTGATGATAGCAATCTAGTTACTCTAAGTCTAAAGTTGACTTTTTTTTTCCAGACAGGGTTTCTCTGTATAGCCCTGGCTGTCCTGGAACTCACTCTGTAGACCAGGCTGGCCTCGAACTCAGAAATCCACCTGCCTCTGCCTCCCAAATGCTGGGATTAAAGGTGTGTGCCACCACCGCCCAGCTAAAGTCGATTTTTTTCCTTTGGCTGCATTTATCCACACTGAACCTGGGACACTGACGTCCTGAACTGCATTGCCTCCTATGGCATCTAGTTACTTCCTTCTTGTGTATGTCTGAGGCAATTTAGTGTAGACTGTCTTGAGTTTCAAGGTATTTCTCCAACAGTTGGTTTTTGGGCAGTTTACATGCAGAGAAATCCTACCTTTCTCCTGATTTTTAGCATGTGGCAGTGGCAAACGGATCTGCTGCCGGTTTGCCTTAGTCATTGTTGTTTTGTGAGCCATGACTAAGACAACTCTTACAAAAGAAAGCATTTAACTGGGGGCTTGCTTACAGTTTCAGAGGTTCAGTCCATCATCGTGGTAGGGAACACAGTAGCATGTATAGTGCTAGAGGAGTAGCGGACAGGTACATCCTGATTGGCAGGCTGAATGAGAGAGAAGTGGGCATAGCATGGGCTTCTGAATCCTCAAAGCCCACCTCCAGTGACATACTTCCTCCGACAAGACTGCACCTGCTAATCCTTATAATCCTTTCAAACAATTCCATTCCCTGGTGACCAAGTATTCAGATATATGAGCCTTGAAACAACCACAGCCATTGCTAGGCCTTTGGTCAGCCTGGGCTGTTGAAGCTCTTCCAGAAGAGTTTGCTTTCTGCCTCAGGTTTGTGGTTAGCATCTAATGCAGTTACTTGTACAAACATCTTCTTACATCTTCGAAGTACCTCTTTATGCAGATACTCTTTAAAATTTTTGAAAATTATCTTATGTGTGTGTGTTTTGTCTGCCTGTATGTATGTGCACCTGTGCACCACATGTGTGTTTGGTGCCTGCCAGGGCAACCAATCCCCTGAAACTGGAGTCAACATGTGGGTACAGAGAGCCAAAACCTTGGTCCTCTGCCAGACAAGCACTCTTAACCACTGAGCCATCTCTTCAGTCCTAGGGCTTTTTTATAGGTTGAGGAATCATCACAGCTGTTGCATGTCCAGGCTGTCCCCATTTCCCACCTCAGTGTCTACCCTGGTTCAGCCACAGTGTCAGATGCACTGTTTCTAAGCAGATTCCTGAGCTCTTGCCATTCCTTTGTAACAGCAGCAGCTCTCATTCACACAATTCTGGAGAGACCACATCTATTCATTCTATCACCTCACAACTATGATGAGCTAGGCATATGGCAGGTACTCAGTAGAAAGCTTTAAACGAGTGGATTCCGAACCTTCTGTTTGAGTTCAATTCTAGCAGACACAAATCACCCAGTTTTAAGTATCCACCCCCCAAACAGGCTATATAAACCCTAGCCATACCATCTGGACTATACATGTTTAAAAATAACATTTGTCTAAACATATGCACTCGAGGTTTTACTAGTCCAGCACTCATTCAGTGCTCGGGGAAAGAAGATTCTGTCTAAAGTAGCTGATAGGTCTCCTCTTGCTTCTGTACATTGCTTTTTAAACAGGACTTTCCCATGACATGCTCAGACCATACCCTTTCCTCTATTTTGAGACAGGGTCTTGCTAAGATGTCCAGGCTGGCTTCAAACTTGCTGTTCTGCCTACGCCTCTTGCCTGGCTTGTCTATGTCCTTATGGTTAAACATGAGCCAGTCAGTGGTCTGTTTCCAATTTTAAGAACAAAGGTTTCTTCATCTTACTTTAGGGCTTTTCAATCTTCCTTCACTTCAAACACTTTTCCCCATCATTTTTCTCTCATTTACCATTTGTGTTCAGTTTTTTTGGTTTTTTTTTGTTTTCCCTTTTGGAAGCTCTCTAAATTTCCTCATGTGATTTTGTCAATATTTGCATTTATCCTGTCTCAAAAAGTAGTTTGTTCCCCCTTTGAAGCATTTAATATTATTATAATACAACACAATTATGTTAAATATATATGTACTTATTAGCCTCTTCTACAAAACTTAAAGTTCTATGAACTAAAAACTGTTTTTTTCCTTTTGAACCACTTTATTGTTAAGCTTCAATACCCTGTATACACAAGGCATTCAATACTCCCTGTTTCAGAAAGCTTTTGATCCCAGTTAAGCACCTTTTAAAGAGCAAGCTTGATGGTGAAGACAAAGGCTCACTGGTCAGAGAAAGGGAAGGTTGGGGCTGGGTGGGGAAGCAATGGAGGAATGAAGAAAGCACGGGACATTCATAGGGAGGTTCCCCTACTCCAATCCCAACAGCCATTCCAATCTTAAACAAATCACTCAACAACAGTTTATTCATTCCATTATAGAATTAGGTATGCTTCAGATTACAAAACCAAAGCCATTATAATTTTGAAGGATTAGAATATTATCTTCAAGAAACCAGTCAGAGCTTAGCTGAAGTGAACACGGACACAGGGTTGGAGTCTGCTATGGGAAACCCTGTTCTTCTAAGACTCGGGAAGATTCTGAGATGCACTTTCTTAGTCACCGAGGAAGGTGCTCTCTCTCTGGATGAGCTGGTACTATTTCCTTTTTGCAGCTCTTTTCCCTTCTCCTTTCCTTGGTTTTCCCTTCCCACGGAGCTTCTTCAGACGTCTCTGCTCTTCTTTAAAGTCCTGATGCTCATCTCTGGATGAAGAAGGAAAAAAAAATCCAAGAGCTATGTTTACCACACTAGAGAAATGACAATCTAGAACTGTTCTCTTAGGCCGTTGACCTGGCTTTTCAGGGCACGTGCTTAGTTTGGTGAACAGAAAGCACAGAGGAACCAACCTGTAGACTGGCTAGGTTATAAGAACTCAGGTGTCCATATTCTTTTACAGATACAATACTACAAAGAAGAGAGAACTTCCGGGTGAGCCTCAGTAAGCCTACGGATCTATGTAAGATACACTACCCAACATTTCCCCATGTTAAGGCTAAAGACCTTGGATTAGAATCTTAGTATTGAAAAAAATAAAAAGACTAAACACTGAGAGGAGTAAATCGTGAGTGTAAGTCTTTCAGAGATTCTGACTGCCTTAGGAATTAGCATCTCCTAAAACAGGCAGTTGTCCAGAACAGCCTGAATGGCAGTGGATGCTACTGGGAAAGGGTCAAGCCCATGGAAAGCAGACCAAGACAGGCATTAAAGGAGTCATAGCAGCCAGGACTAATTATACATGTGGACAATGTAGACAGTGAAGACTTCTACAACTGCTTAAAGTGTCTACATTCTAAGACCAAATACCCAAAGAGAGCCGTGGAACTCATGTAACCCTGGCTGTAGAACACAGTTCCACCAGATACTAGCTCTGTGACTTTGGATATAAGACCTGGCTCTTTTTTGCACCTCATCTTTAACTGGTTACATGAATAGCTTATGGCTTAAATGTACATTATTAATGGATTTAATAAGATGGACTAAATATATAAAAAAAGATCTTTGCTGGGTCCAACTAAGCTGTTTTTTAAAAGATTGATTTTAAAGAATTTGATATTTTATTCCATGAATAAACACTGAATAAACAAAAATCTTCATTGGGATTAGCTAGGAATGGCAAATAATTCTCAATATAGCTATAATAATTCATCTAAAACAGATGTTGGATCATCTTGTCTAAACTCTGTTGCCCGGGGCATACTCTTTCTTTACCATAGCACTCACAGACCCCTGTGACCTGCCTTCTGTCTCCCAGTCACTGCCTTAGCCTAAACTATTCCTGGGTCATTGCAGGCACACTCCAGCCTCAGGAAGCCTTTGTTCACTCTTGCCTTTGTCCCACAGTTCTTTCCTAGGTCTCACCAAGTTCACTCAGTCCCCATGAGCCTTAGCCTAAACCTCCATGTCCTCTGTGGGGCTGACCCTGGCTGCTCTGCTTACCACAGGCCTGTCAGCAGTCTGGATCCTGCTTAGCTAGTTCTCCCCCCTAACCCCACCCCACTGCAGCAGGTTCAACATTGTCACAAAACATATATGATGTATGACATCATTCCCCAGTCTTTGTTCTCCATCAGACAGAAAACTCTACAAAGCCTGCTAGCACGTCATGGTAGCTTGTTAACTGAGTGAATCAACTGTTCCAGGCATTTACACTTCCCTCCCTCTTTTGCAGGCCTTTACATCAGACTTTCTTTGTTGAGGTGGTGTCTACATTCAACCTGTCTGATACTACAGATGGTCATGCACTGAAGACATCAATTTACCATAACTACGGACTAAACACATACATATAATTTTGCTAGTCAATGAATAACTAAGTGCTTGGTATTTTTCCCATCTTCAAAGATAATTCCATCTCTGTTCTTCAAATCAACAAAAAGAATAGTAAAAAGCAGCATATTAAAATAGTTCAATGTGATTTTGTTACGGGTTGTAACTTTCCATGGGATTTGGCTTCTGATATTTTATTCTGGGTCATAATAAAATTAGTTTTTTTTTTCCCCCTGTGACAAGACTAAAGGCACAGGAGAGAGTCCCATACTATTGCAGAAGCAGGTCATACATTATAATTTCCAGTAACGTATTAATTTAGACTCTCTGCTTGTTTTGTTCATCGCTGCTCCTTTACTGTTCATCCTAAGTAGCATCACAGGGAAAGTACTTAAAAATATGTTGGATAAATGAATATACTAATGTTTAGCTCTCTAGAATGAGTATGTATCATGCTGTGCTATTAATTTTATATTACAACAAATAGTCCCAAATTAATGGTTAGGTCCAATTAAAACATGTTATATTTTAAAGATGGTATGCAATTAAATTTTATGAAATATACTGTTTTAATTCTTTGTAAGGAGCATGTATTAGTTTGGAAATGAAAAAGAAAGAGAAAAATGACTATCAAGGTATTTGTCCTTTTTTGCCCCCCACAAAGGTCTTAAGCACTCACTTTTTAGACCTATCAAACACATAAAACACAGTATTAAAAAGTTATATAATTTATAAATTACCCTTAAAAGTGAAATACAGCTTATTCAAACCAAATTAATATATCAAAAAGGCACAAAATAAAATGCCAGAAGCGAGTGGGAGGAATAAGAATGTCAACGAAACTACCACCGGCAGAGACCGGAGGCTCCTACACACCCAGTAAGAGGCAGAGCAGTATGGAGGAGGGGGCAGGACCAAGAACCAGCGGCTCTGGGAACCACGGTGCTTGAGGGGGTGGTGTGGTGGTGGTGGTGGTGGGGTGTTATACCTCAATCACTTTGATCCATTCAGCTGTCTCCATCCTTTTTAGAGCAGTTTTAAATTAAAGAACCATAGCTCAATACAATTTGATGTCAGTTATGCTTTAGACATAAGTGTATGTTTCTGTTTGTGTATGAATCAGGCAATTTTGATTCCCTTCTCCCCCTTCACCTGGACTCCCCTAAGAACTTCAAAACTGTAGCGAGAGACAAGCTAATTGTTTTCCTTCTTGGCCGCTCTTCTAAAACCACCTCTCAGAAAACCCTATCTTTCCCGCGTATCACCTGTAAAGGCCAAGGAAACGGAGGGTGCCCATGAGCGCAAAATACGTGTTGTGATTTGGGTACCAGTCATAAGTCTCTTTCTTCTTGGCTAAGGGCTGCTCGCTGAACAGGTTCACCACTTTCATGGACTTTGAATCAGTAGGCCTGGCCACTTCACCAAAGATCCGGGCACTCAGACGAGACATGCGCAGTGCATACTCTGAAAGCGGAGTCATTTCTTCAGCAGTAAAGAACAAGATTCCTGTAGAAAAGGAGATTAATAGGTGAGCGTGAGAAATCGCACATATCTCTACTAAACATTTTAGAAAGTGAAAATATAGCAAGCCATCCATGAATTATTATGGCCCTTGGGCAGGCTCTGCCCCGGGGCAGAAACGTGTCCACTCTCCAGCTGTTTCTCTTCTCTGGCCTGCAGTTTCCACATTCTGTGTTCATGTACTGTTTCTTCGGTGTATTGCCTTTCTTACAATTTGTAATTCTGTAGGTTATTTACCTGTCAAGTTTACTTCTTTGCAAGCTGGATGAAGGAGTCAGGGAAACAAGTTATTCTGCTATGGCATCGTTATTATACCTTTAGAAAACAACCACCCAAGCAATCTGCAAGTGAATATGCTGACTGCTTGCCATCTGAAGGTGTAATCACGGCGAAGAAGTAATTATGCTGTTGTCTTTATTATCAGTCCTTTGAACACTGTTCTCCTTGAGGGCACCAGATGGCTCTGAGAACTGCTAATGAGTTATGAGGTCATTTGGCCTCTAGGTTACTGGATTGAATTCTGCCTAGCAACTGCAAGCCATGTGGGAAAAACAGACAGTGGTTCTATAGAAACAAAATCCAACAGCTCAAATAAGGCTCATCCGCTCAAAAGATTTGTTATTCCTGAACAAAAGCCACTTAGGAATCGCGATGCTCTATCAACCTCAATGCAGACTAGCTCAACAGTGACTTTCTACAGAGGCACAGAATGATGGAACAGGTGGGAGAGTGATAACTAGGGCATTAAAAACTATAGCTAACAGATGTAAAAACCAATAAAACACATGATGGACATGTAAAAATCAAGAATGCTTCTGGGGGCCAGAGAGAGAGAGAGCATAGCATGAAGCATGCTTGCTGCTCTTCCGGAGGACAGCCCAGTTCACAGCACCCATGCTGGACTGCCCCCAACTGCTGTAAATCCAGCTCCATGGCATCTGATGTTTTCTTCTGGCCTCTGTGGGCACTGCACACACAAATGGCATGCATTCACACAGGCATAGAGACACAGACACACACAATAAAAAGTAAAAAAAAAATTACCCTTGGCGGTGGTGGCACACTGCTTTCATCCCAGCCCTTGGGAGGCAGAGACAGGAGGATCTGAGTTGGAAGCCAGCCTGGTCTACAGAGTGAGTTCTAGGACAGCCAGGGCTACACAGAGAAACCCTGTCTTGAAAAACAGAGAAATCCTGTCTTAAAAAACAAAATTAGCCAGGTGGTGGTGGCGCAAGCCTTTAACCCAGCACTTGGGAGGCAGAGGCAGGCGGATTTCTGAGTTCGAGGCCAGCCTGGTCTATAGAGTGAGTTCCAGGACAGCCAGGGCTATACAGAGAAACCCTGTCTCAAAAAAACAAAAACAAAACAAAACAACAACAACAACAACAAAAAAAATTTACCACCACTACCACCAAAAACAATGCTTCTGGTAGAATAACTCTGCCATCTCATTCTAGGTCAGACATATAGTCTATTGTTGGCAGCACATACCAGTATATGTGAAATTTTCATGCCAAGATGAGAATCCTTGCTGGCTATAAGACTATCTGGGGGACAGTTTGGTTGAGATGTGTAGGAGCTAGCTTTTAATCATAAAAAAGGCTTAACTCTATCTTGAAAAAAACGAATGGGAGAACTCTACCCAAACTTCCCAAGGAGAAGGGCTAACGTAGAACAGCTCTTCAGAGTGCTGCACACTACCCTTGCAAAGTCGGCTTCCATCAGACTAATACTTCAAAAATAGAAATGCCAGGAGAGCGTGGGAGGAAACAAGAACGCCAATAAAATGCCACCTGCAGAGAAGAAGTTCCTACACACCTGCTAAAAGACAAGACTAGGTAGGGGGCACCTGATGCATTTCAAAATAGTGCTTGCAAGAAAATAAACTCAGTTTGTTTGAGCAAAGTTTTAATGCTATTTCAACATCCAGAAACAGAACAGAGGTTGACCTTAGAGCAAGTGTAGAACATCACCGTCAAACTATTATTACTCTGAATGCCAACTAGATGATCTTGGGCCAGCAGTGCCACCCAAAGGCTAGCCAGGGGAGAAGACTCGTAGTCTCATTCAAACCAATCTGGGCTCCTGTAGCTTTCTTTGCTCTTTCCTTTTTACACTCTGCTCTCCAGGGTGGACTATGTGGATGCAGATGGGTTTGGGCTGGTGTTATCAGAACGAAACTTTCATTTTTATCACGGGAAAAGGCATCATTATTAGTTTACATCTAAGGAGAATAGAACAGTGTCCTAACTCTTCCAGGGCCTTTTAGATGTCCAGAAGTCTTCAGAAGCAGCCATGTTTCTATGTATGCTTCCACCACCACCACCACCACCACCACCACCACCACCACCACCACCACCACCACCAATAACAATGAAAAATCTCCCTCAAAACCTGAGTTTTCCCAAACACAAGTATAAATAATTTTTTTTCCCATTCATTTTGCCTTCTTTTTGCTTAATTACTAGTATAGTATCAGAATAGATTTTCACTGTAATTGAGTAACATTTCCAGAGATACTTTAAAGCAGGCTGGGAACTAACATTTGCTACAACATTTAAAGGAAAATACATCTTGAATTCCCAATCACTTTCTTCCTAAATAGAGGTTACAGGACAAGACCTGTCTTTGTATCCTGGCTCTGTCATTTGATCTGTGCTGAACTCTGCCTGTCTAAATTTTACTTACTCCATTTTTCTGAAATGAAAGCCTACAGGGATACCGTGAGATGTTAAGGAGGACAGTGGCACTCAGTAAATGTTAACTCACAAAAGGAACAACCCCAAACCTCTTTGGCAGCTTGGTGTTGGTGTGTTCCGCACAGACGTTGTTTGTCTGTTGACTCCTTCTGAGCGCACAAGCACATACAGTTACTCCCGTACCTCCCTGAAATGATACCCTCCCTCATTTACAAAGCCTTGGGGGGGGCGGAGCATGGGGGCAGCCAGAACCTTGGTAACCTGACAGGCAGGAAGGCGAGGAAGAGACTGTAGAAAGCAGCTATGCCAAGGTAACTCCATACTCACTTCACAGTGTAGCAGACAGGTGGGATATATAATCAGTAATAAGATCAGATTAGACTCCATGGCAACATAGACCACAAAACTCCAGGTCTTAAAACGACATTGTTTATGACAAAGAAAGAGAATAAACCTCTTTAGACCCTGACTCAGCCCTACTCCCAACACTGTGGCTTTAGCTTCCTTCCACAGCATGGCCACACATCCCAGTAAATGACAGGGGAAACTGACACACACACACACACACACACACACACACACACACACACACGGGATGTGCTTTTTAAAAAAGCTTTAAAAATTGCATTCATTTATTTTGTGCTGTTATATATGTATGTATATATGTATGTATGAAAGCATGTACGTGCTACAATACACATGTGGAGGTATGAAGACACTTAATGGTCCCTGATCATTAGGGTTGACTGCAGTGTCCACTGAGCCATCTCACCGTTCTGGTAAACTTTAAGTATAAACCACATACAAATAAACCAACAGAGGTCAGTTGTGGCCTTCCAACCTGGCACTCCAAAGCACAAGCTAGTGAGTCTCTGTGAGTTGAAGACCAGTCTTGTTCTAAGTGGAATTTTAGGCAAGCCGGGGCTATATGGTGAGACTCTGTCTCAAAACAAAAACATACGCTAAAAATGACTGCTTTCTATAAGCAGGTCCTAAGACTGACTGATACCCTGCTACCTCCCTTCTCCCTTCTCTAACTTTAAATTAGAAAAAAAAAAAAAATGAGGCTGGAGAGATGGCTTAGCAACTTAGGTGCTAGTCACCAGGCCTGCAATCTGAGTTCGATCTCTGGAACTCATATGGTAGAAAGAGAGGGCTCCCACAAAGTGTCTTTTGACCTCTGCATGCCTGAGCCACATACATACATGTAAAAGAAAAGTTAAAAATTTAGGATTTTTCAGGATTTTAGCATGCTTTCTTAAAGGATTTCAATTTTATGACAGAATATAACCTTTTAAAATGACATTAAGTCAAATAATTTACATGCCAATTAGATTTCAAGTCACATAAAATTATCCTAGGAGTTACACCACAATGTAAAAATTAAAAACAACCAAACAACCACAGAAAAGTTATTTGTGGCTGGGTCTGTGTGAATGTGTGCCCAGGGAGGCAAGATGGAGAGAGTTGCCCTAGACCAGTGGTTCTCAACCTTCCTAATGCGGCGACCCTTTAATACTGTTCCTCATGTCATAGTGACCCTTTCTACCATAAATTATTTTCATCGCTAGTACATAACTGCTACTGTTATGAATTTATGAATCATAAAGTAAATATCTGATATGCAGGATATCTGATATGTGACCCACAGGTTGAGAACTGCTGCTCTATAATGGTGTTATAGGTGGTTGTGAGCGATCTGACATATAGGTACTAGCCTGCAAGAGCAATATGCACTATTAACTACAGAGCCATCTCTTCAGCCCCACAAATTAGTTCCTTTGAAATACCATGTTTCTTTAAATGAGAATGAAAGAAAAATAAAGGAGAAAGTAACTGTTGAAAATGAGAAGCAAAACCAAATTAAATATGTCAAGCAAAACACATAAAGCCCACATCTGAAAGTTCAGAACTCCCTTTTTTTCCCCTTTGGTATAAAAAGGCAAGTTTATCTTTCTCATGGGTCTATTTATTTAGAATGCTTGCAGGTATACTTGTGTGCGTATAAGTGTAGGTCAACCATCAAGAGCAGGAGTCCAATTGCTCGTCACCTTATTATTTGAGTTGAGACTGACATGGAAAGCTGAAGGCATAGTACCTACCTAATCACGACCCAAGGAATGCATACGAGTTGTTACTGAGAAGCAACCTGCTCAGAACGAGCATTTAAAAACTGGTACCAATTATTTCACTGGGTCACAGGGCATGGACGCCTCCGAATAGGTAACTTTATTTTGTGCAGCATGCACAACTCATACTCTCCGCTGTCTGACTCGACCCCTCCTCCGGTGATGGAAGCTGTAGTAGTGTCATTCATTTTCCCAAGCATCATCTAAATTGCATTTTAAATCACAAGCAACAAATACCGTCGGTACTTCCCGCACAAAACTGAGTGCCGAGGGCGGGCTAACTAGGAGAAAGGAAGTGCATTCTTGGTTTATTCAATTCCCCCCAGGACGCAGGAAACGCCCCAAGTGTTTGTGGGGTATACGTGGAACCCCCCAGGAAGGACCCTAACTGACTCGACTGGATCAGGCAAGGGACCCATGTCTGCCTGCACCGCCACCGTCATCTGCCGTGACCCCAGCACTCTGCGCGCCTTACCTGCTCCTGACCTCGCGCGCGCGCCCCCGGAAGGCCCGCCCCCTCGCTTGCGCCCAGCTCCAGAGAGCAGGGGAGAGGCGGAAGCTTGGTGGCTAGAGCGGAGTCGGCGGGCAACCCGGAACTACTCTAGCTCCCTGGGGGCGGGACCTCGGGCGACACCTAGCGGCCGGCCTCGCTTTGAGCCGAGAGCCTCCGCCCGAGAGGAAAGCCCCGTGTGTGGGTGTGGGAGTCTAAGAGTGGAGGAGTCTTGGCTTTCCAGGAAGGTTCTGGAGGGACCACAGGCTTCATTTTGTTGAGAATAGCCAGAGCTGAGTCCCTCGTTTCCGAAGCTACTTGCTCTGTGATAAGAGAATAAAATGCAGTATTTTTCCTTTGTCCTCACGTTTCACTTTTCTTTTCATTAGAGCTTATGCCCTATGTGCTCCAAAGATACTTGATGCTAGCTCGGAGTCTTTCTGACCCTGTTAGAATCCTGTCAGTGAAGGAATTGAGCTGTGTTTCTCTCTTCGGGGTCCAGGGATGGAACTGTTGGGTAGCACGGAGAGAATTGTGTCTTGGAAGGTAGCCCAAGTTCTGCTTTTCTTTGTACATTTAGATAAGCCATTGTAAAACTCTGTCCCTGGCCTTTTTCTTTTCTTGTTTGTTTTGTTTTGTTTGTTGAGACAGGGTTTCTCTGTGTAGCTTTGGCTGTCTTGGAACTCACTGTGTAGACCGGGCTGGCCTCAGATTCAGACATCCATCTGCCTCTGCCTCCTAAGTGCTGGGTTTAAAGGTACACACCTAGGCCATCAACCCCGGACTCAAACTTTTATGATAAACTCAAAATTAAAAAAAAAAAAATAAAAGCAAGATGTCTTAACTGTGGAGCAAGAAAATATCGTAACAGACATTTATGAGAACAATCATGAGATCTTGAGCAATCTCAAAAAAAATCAGATATGTGGACCAAGAAAACTGCAGCTCTTTCTGCGCAGCTTTGTCAGCTGCTGGTCAGAGTGCTCTTTATGGCTATCTGTCCTTGGGGCTGAAGATAGGTTGTTCACACCGCATCAACAACTAAGGCACTGGGATATTTGCCCACGTGTGCACTAGCGAAGGGCCAGCAGCACGACTTCATTACAGTATCATTTTCATTGTGGGCTTGGCCTCCATTATAAACTTTTCTAGAGGATCCTGAGAAGAAATATCCTTAAAAAATGATCTGACCCACTGTGATTTGGGAAAGAGAAAGGCTCACACTACTCTGTCAGTATGACACCCACTTTATAAATATAATAATTAAAAAAAATTAAGATAGAGAATCTGCTGTGCTGCTCCCCTTCTCTTTGGAACAGCCCACTCCTTGAAATCTTCACTTTCTTGTTAGGTAAACTGCTTAAACTGTGTGTCTCCTCTGAAATTTTCCCTTGGAGGGGAAAAAACAAAACAAAACAAACAAACAAACAAACAAAAAAACGAGCTGAGAGACTGCCTCCCATAAAAAAAGGCATGTCTCCTCTCATCGACAAGAGAAACACTCTATTTTGCTCCTTGCAAAATCTGCTTTCAATAGAGCCACGCTTTATAGGGATTACGATACAGCGCTTATTGAGTGCTTGGTAGGTCGATTGAGGAACGAGTACTTATTTTCTGAGCATTAATCAAGACCTTACATAAATACACTAAAATAGATTTTAGAACTGAGGCAAGTCAGCAGCAAGTTCCTGAAGAGGGTATTCAATTGACATTGTCTTGCTCCTATAGAATTTGTGTTTGCCAAGTTTTAATACGTTATAGTATGCAATCTTATTAACATTTACACCAAGGGCGTTAAAGTGCTATGCATAAGTACAGCCACCTACCCCAGTGTAGGCGGCACCAGTCCTTGGAGAGCTTTCACGTGCATTTTCGGTTTCTGTAGGTTTGGGTTGTTTTTAATCAATGCCCTCTAAATTTTATAAACACCAAGACCTTTATTCTAGCTTGCCTCTCTGTTGCTGTCATGAAACACTTACCAAAAGCTACTTGGGGAGCAAACTTTATTTGGCTTGTAGCTTACAGTCTATAATCGTCTGGAGAGACCAAAGCAGGGGCTCAAGGCAGGAACTGAAGCAGAGATCATGGAGGAACACTGCTTACTGGCTTGCTCCCATGACTTGCTCAGCTTGCTTTCTTTTATAACCCAGGACAACTTACACAGGAATGACACTGCCCACAGGGGGCTTGATGCTCCCAAATTGATTAGTAATCAAGAGAATGTCCCACAATTTGATGGAGGCAATTATTCAATTAAAGTTATGTCTTCCTGGGTGACTCTACAGCAAGGTGATAAAAACTGACCAGCAACAATTCCTTTATGTATTGGCTGTTAGCTTTAAAGCTAAATTTGTAATTGACTCATGGCATGAAATATTCCAAGTATATATATCCCCTATATATATGAGTTGATAACATATTAAAACTTGGCAAACACAAATTCTATATGAGTGAAGACAATGTCAACTGAATACCCTCTAGATATAGAACTCTCTGCTGACTTGCCTTAATTCTAAAATCCATTTTAGTGTAAGGCCTTGGTAAATGTGCAGAATAAAGTGTTCGTTTCTCAATCGACCTACCAAGCATTCAATAAGCGCTATATAGAAGGTGGCACTACTGAAACTATACATGCAGAGTTGGTTCCCAAGACATGGTTCATGGACATCATAATTTATGGGTGCTCAACACATAGATTTGAATATAATACATACACAGCTTATGCTATACTTTAAATTATTTCTAGATTAGCAGTGATACATATGTAAAAGACAGGTGAATAGTTGTTATACTGTATTGGTAAGGCAATAGTGACAAGAAAAAAAAATGTTTGTCCATATTTACTCCAGATGCAAGTTTCCCCCCAAATGATTAAGTGAATCTATGTATGGAAACCCACAGATGTTGAGGGTCTGCTGGATTTGTATACTACTTGTTGGTTCTATTTTGTATGTTTTTAAAATCATTTTAATCGATTTGCTATATTAAAAAAGTTAGTTTTAAGGTTTTAATTGTGTGTGTGTGTCTGTGTTTGTCTCTGTGTAGTTCTGTTCACGTGAGGACATGTGGCAGTGGAGGCCAGAAGAGACTGTCATATCCCCTGGAGGTGAAGCTGTAGGTGTTTGTGAGCCATCTGACACAGGTGCTGGGAACTGAATTTGGGTCCTGTTCAAGAGCAGTATGTGTTCTTAACTGCTGAGCCATTTCTCTGCTGATTTATATTATTAGTATGTTTTGTGAATATTTTTAAATCACATCATATTTCCTTCATTCATTTTTTTAAGACATGGTCTCCCTATGTAGGCTTGACTTTGCTATGCAGATCATGTTGGTCTTAGGCCCACAGAGACCCATCTGTCTCTGCCTCTTGAGTGATGTGACTAAAGGCACATTTCATCATGCCTGGCAGTAAATCGTTCTTAAAACACAGCCAGATTTATATCTTAGTTTGTGTTTCATTGTTATGTAGAGACACCATGACCAAGGCAAGCTTGCAAGCTTTTTTTTTTTTTTTTTTTTTTTAATAAAGGGCAACATTTATTTGGGGCTGGCTTATAGTTTCAGAGGTTCAGTCCATTATCATCATGGCAGGAAGCATGGCAGCCTTCAGGCAGACATGGTGCTGGAGAAGGAACTTAGAGTTCTACATCTTGATCCAAAGGCAGCCAGGAGAAGGTGGACTCTACTGAGTGGAATTTGAGCCTAGAACCCCAAAGCCCACCACCCCAGTAACACACTTCCTCCAATAAGGCCACACCTACTTCAACAAGGCCACACCTCCTAATAGTGCCATTCCCTGGGCCAGCCAAGCATATTCAAACCACCACAGTGTATTCCTTGTTTTTCTGTTAATAACCCGATGCTGCAGATTTGGTATGTTGAAAAGAGGTTTCTTTTGGCTTCTGGTTCTGTTTGAAGCACTTGGTAACAGCTTTCATTTCTGGGGTATGTGTACAATGTTTGTGTGCACATTCATGTCAGGGAACAGTCTAGGGTGTTGGCCCTTGCCTTGCACCTCGTCTAGGACAGGGTGACTCTTGTTTACTGCTGAGTACATCAGGCAGGCTGGCCTGGCAATGGTCTTGTCTTCTCTGGTCTCCCTGTCCTGGTGTGCTGGTGTGTGTGATGGGTGCTACTGCAGTCAGCTTTTGTGAGTGTCCTGGCGGTTCCGATTTTAGCTTGTCCAGCGTGCATGGCAAGTGCTTTTTGCGCTGAGCTATCCCTCTGTGTTCCTGGCAATAGCCCTCGGGCTCCCAGAATCTTAAGGTGGTTCGGAGCAGCGCCCGGCAAGAGACAGGGAGTGTGTCTGTATCTTCCTGGTCTCTGATGAAACCACCAGCATCCACTCATGAGGACTCCACCCCGTGGCTTATTTAATACTAATTACCTCCCAAGGGCCCCATCTCTAAGTGCCCACATTGGATTAATTTTTCACCCTCTTAATACCTCACAGCGAGGATTAAACTTCAACCCACGAACCCGTCACGGATACTCCCAAGCCACATCCAAACCATAGTACAAGGAGGTATAGAGAGTGATAGGTGGGCACTGACTGTCGTCAAGTAGAATTTACAGGGGTTACTGGAATTAAATATCACACCCCGCGGCTTACCACAATGAGTTTAGTCATCATCTCTCTGGAAGTTAGATGTTGAAATTCAGTTTTATTGCACTAAAATCAGGACACTGACTAGGTTTTGTTCCTTTTTAGAACATAGGCTCCTTCAGGGAGAACAATCAGTTCTTTGACTCTTCTGATATCTAGCTAGTGGTCACTGGCCCTCATTGGTTTGTGGCCACAACATTTCAATCTTCAAGGCCAGTATCTTCAAATATCCCTCTGCTCCCTGCTCTTCTTGCCTTACCCTTTGTGAGATAGAGTTTCCCGTAGATCTTAAAAGATTTATATGACCCACCTGGCTAGTCCTAGATAATCTTTATGTCTCAAGACCCTTAATCTAACTATACATTTGAAGGCTCTATTCCAATATAGAGCAATGCAAATAGGGATTATTTGACGTTTTTTCCTATTTGTAGAGCTTTTTACTATTTTTCATACTTTATTTCTCTAGCAAAGATCTAGAAGATGATATTGCATAAGAGTAAACAGAGTGGACACTTTTGTCTTGTTCCTGGTTTTAGAGGGAATTTTTAAAGTTCTTCCACTTAGTATAATGTAGTATACATTTGTCATATATATTCTTTATTATGTTGAGGTGCGTTTTTCTATTTTATTGTTGAATTTTGACAAAGACTTTATTGCATTTATTGTTATTGTATGACTTCTGACCTTGAACTTAGAATTATCCTGACTCAGTCTCCAGAATGTTGGAATTACAGACTTAAATCACCAGCTCTTGGGCTGGGGAGATGGCTCAGCGGGTAAGAGCACTGACTGCTCTTCCGAAGGTCCTGAGTTCCGGATCCCAGCAACCACATGGTGACTCACAATCACCCGTAATGAGATCTGACGCCCTCTTCTGGTGTGAATGAAGACAGCTGCAGTAAATTACACCGGAGCGAGCGGGGCTGGCAGAGGTCCTGAGATCAACAGCAGCCACACACGTGATAGCCACTCACGGACATCTGTACAGCTACAGTGTACTCATACACATAAAATAAATAAAATACATCTAAAAAAATCACCAGCTCTTACTATAGTAGTTTTATTTGTAATAGCTTAAACTAAGAAACAACTCAAATGGTCATCAGTAGGTAAATAGATAAGTACACTGTAGTATCTCTCTACATTGGAATACTACTAAATAACAAAAGGGAGTAAATTATGAATAAATATGTACTGGCTAGTTTTATGTCTACTTGACACAAGGTAAAGTATCAGAGGAGGGAGCCTTAATTTAAAAAATGCTTCCACAATATGAAGCTGTAGGCAAGCCTGTAAGACATTTTCTTTTCTTTCTTTCTTTCTTTCTTTCTTTCTTTCTTTCTTTCTTTTTTTCTTTCTTTCTTTCTTTCTTTCTTTCTTTCTTTCTTTCTTTCTTTCTTTCTTTCTTTCTTTCTTTCTTTCTTTCTTTCCTCCCTTCCTTCCTTCCTTCCTTCCTTCCTTCCTTCCTTCCTTCCTTCCTTTCTTTTTCTTTTTCTTTTTCTTTTTCTTTCTTTTTTTGAGACAGGATTTCTCTGTGTAGCCCTGGCTGTTCTGGAACTCACTCTGTAGACCAGGCTGGCCTCGAACTCAGAAATCTGCCTGCCTCTGCCTCCCAAGTGCTGGGATTAAAGGCATGCGCCACTACTGCCCGAGGACATTTTCTTAATTAGTAATTTACAGGAAATGGCCCAGCCTATTGTGGGTAGTGCCACTCATGGACAGGTGGTCCTGGGTTCAATAAGAAAGCAGACTAGGGGGCTGGAGAGATGGCTTAGTGGTTAAGGGCACTGACTGCTCTTCCAGAGGTCCTGAGTTCAAGTTCCAGCAACCACATGGTGGCTTGCAAACATCAGTAATGGGATCCAATGCCCTCTTCTGGTGTGTCTGAAGACAGCCACAATGTACTCATATACATAAAATAAATAAATCTAAAAGAAAAAAAGCAGACTGAGCAAGCCATGAGTAGTAAACCAGTAAGCAGCATCCTTCCCTGGCCTCTGCCTTAGCTCCTGCCTCCGAGTTCCTGCCCTGTTTGAGTTCCTGTCCTGGCTTCCTTCAAAATGGAAGTATGTACCAAATAAATTCTTTTCTCCCAAATTTGCTTTTTGGCTGTGGTGTTTCTTTGTAGCAATAGAAATCATAATTAGGACAACATATAAGTATGTCTATGAGTCTCAGAAGCCTTGTGGTAGGTGATATGTCAGACCCAAAAGGCAACCTGCTATATCCGTCCATTCCAGTGGCTTTGTGGAGGTATTTCATGGGGATTGCAAACTACTGGGACAGAGGATCATAGAGGATGCTAATGAGGAGAAAGAGCTATTGGCCACAGAGGAATGTGAAGGAACTTTCCTGGGCAGTAGAAGTGCTTTTTCCAATTATACTAGTGGTTACACAACTGTACTTGTTTGCTAACACTCATTAAACTGTATATGTAAAAAGGCTGAATCTTGTGGTATGTAAATGATAACTCGGCAAGCCAGTTTTAAAATGTGAGGTGTTCTTTTTATAGCTCATCAAATGAGTGCTTCCTCTACTACTTTAAAATTTAGATCTTGCTGTGTAGATATGAATACAGAAGAGATGAAGCTCATTCCTCCTACTTTCTCTCTCACCCTCTGTCTTCTCAGAGATGATGATCATGATGATGGTTAGTGTGCATTATTTCTGTGTGTGCATTTGTCCCTTTGGGCATATGCCCACAAATAGGATACAAACAGCCATGCTGTTCACTCAAAGAGTACACAGTTGGGAATTTTCTGTATACATCTTTTGTATCTTGTTTTAATCACTCGAAATTGTGTTTTTTAGAGTCATGCATCTTAATATATACATATATAATTATCTACTTTAATTTATGTAGAGTATTTAACTATATGAATATATTTTGATTATTTAACATTTTGTACCAACGGAATGCTTTTCTCTATTTTTCTTTTCATTATTGGAAACACCCAATGAACAATCTCCCGCAAGCAGCTTTTTAGCACATACATAAACATCTCTTCAGGTGAGGCACTTGAAGTGTCATCACTGCGTTCACAGACGTTCAAGTGGTCTTCCAGACTTGCATTGATTATATCCCACCATCAATGTATCTAACACTGACATATCTCTAACAATGTATCTAACATATCAGATTTGTTAGCCTTCGAGAAGCAATACCTGGTGTGCACATTTTAGATTCTTTGTAATCATATTCTTTAAGATAGCTTGAGCTTGATCCAAAGTAAAAATCCAATCAGAATTTACAGGTTAATTGAAGGAATATATAAATAAGAAGATACTTTTGAAGGTAGTCTGACTGAAAAAGTATTCTGTTTTAGCTCCTTGTGTGTGTGTGTGTGTGTGTGTGTGTGTGTGTGTGTATGTG
>JADRCD010226976.1:31681-54890 GCA_019843815.1 Montemys delectorum
TGTGTGTGTGTATGTGTGTGTATGTGTGTGTATGTGAGTGTGTATGTGTGTGTATGTGTGTGTGTATGTGTGTATGTGTGTGTATGTGTGTGTATGTGAGTGTGTATGTGTGTATGTATGCGTGTGTGTGTATGTGTATGTGTGTGTGTATGTGTATGTGTGTGTTTGTATGTGTGTGTGTATGTATGTGTATGTGTGTATGTGTATGTGTGTGTGTATGTGTGTGTGTATGTGTGTGTGTATACTACATGTTTTGTGTGCAGCCTCACATCGTGTGTATGCCTGTGGAGCTGAGAGGCTGAAGTTGGTTCTACCCTTGGTCATCTCCATCTTAGTTTTGAGACAATCTCTCACTGAACCTTGAGCTCACTGATTCAGCTAAACTGTCTGCCAGTGAGCTTCCAGGAATCCACTGATCCCTGTCTTCCAGAGCTGGGATTACAAGCTTGTACTGTGATACCTGGATCTTTATGTGGGTTCTGGGAACTGAAACTCAGGTTCTTATGCTTGTCCAGGAAGCACTTTACCGGCTCCTAGGTCCTTCTAGCTACTTCAGATGGTAGGACTATGTTTGTTATTGCTGGTCTTTAGTCATTTCTCTTCAGGAGGCTCCTAGGGTGATTGACATACCATAGAGTCTTTCCAGGCACTTGCTTCCTGGTGAGAGTTTCACCTTCCCTTTGTTAGATACCAGCACTAACACAATGACCTCACCTCCTCTCTCACTCCGGGCTGTTTCTGTTCACAGGACTTCTATAAGCTCTCATCTTCATCTATACGTTAATACTAAGGTTGTAATCAGTGTTATTTACATATTTCTATGTATCAACTGAAGTGACTATATAATTAAACCCTTTTCCTGTATTATACAGATTGTTTTACCATTTAATTTTGAAATATGCTTAACTTGGTTGTGAAACTAAATTATTTTATGTTTTTTTCTACTTAGCCTGTGAATATTTAGTTTAGGGATTTTGCATCTCTATTGAGACTGTGATTGGTGTATAATTTTGCTTTCTTTAAGTATAGTCACTAGATTTTAGTGTCAAAGTTACACTAACAGGCAAAAGTCTGGTTCCCGCTTTCTATTTCCTGGAAGAGCTATGAAATTAGCATTATTACTTCTAAAAATATTTGGTAGAATTCACTTGTGTTTGAATTTATCTGTAGCTAAGGGGTTTTTTGGGGTGGGGTACAAAAGGCCTTAAATTATAAATTCTTTAATGTCACTATTTTTTTAAGATTTATTTATTTTATGCTTATGAATACACTGCAGCTGTCTTCAGACACACCAGAAAAGGGCATCGGATCCCATTGCAGATGGTTGTGAGCCACTATGTGGATGCTGGGAATTGAACTCAGGACCTCTGGAAGAGCAGTCAGTACTCTTAACTGCTGAGCCATCTCTCCAGCCCCTATCATTATTATTCTTATTGGTTTGGTAATTCTCACTGCCCATTTAAGATAATATGTTTTAGAAACTTCTTTATTATTATGTCAATTGTGGCAACATATATTTTTTAGAACGTTGTTGGTACTACCAAAAATTTGATATCTGTTTGCACAATATGTTATGTGTTATCAATATTTGAAGGACCAACTCCAGACTGATATTGTAACAGACCCTCAGGCCTTAGTAAGCCCCCAGACTTTAGCACATGAAAAATACCATTTAGACTGTAAAACGAGGCATGTAGAGAGCACCACTGGCCAAAACAAAAACAAAGACCTAATCCATCAAAGTCCATAGTTCTGGGAAAGTCTCTAAATATACTAGCTTTGCTTTTTGCCTTCTGTATTTCCACTTCTGGCTAACTATTCTTGCTCATTGAGGTATGTCAACTCAGATATAGTTTTTGTGCTTAAAATATTACCCTGAGCTAGGCTTAGGGCTCCACTGGATCCTGAACCCTTAGTGTAGATGCTGGTTGGCTAGTAAAGACTTTCTATAGGCTTAGACCTGTATTTGAGCAGTCCTCGCTGGTGGCTGCCCCACAACTGTAATCTTTATAATACATTTGCTTTCTGTTTTGTACTTTTATTTATCCTTTGTTTTAGTTAGAGTTTTACTGCTGTGAACAGACACCATGACCAAAGCAAGTCTTATAAAAGACAACATTTAATTGAGGCTGGCGGCTTGTAGAGGTTCAGCCCATTATCACCAAGGTGGGAGCATGGCAGCATCCAGGCAGGCCTGGTGCAGGAGGAGCTGAGAGTTCTACATCTTTATCTGAAGGCTGCTAGTGGAGAACTGGTTTCCAGGCAGCTAGGATGAGGGTCTTAATGCCCACACCCACAGTGACACACCTACTCCAACAAGGCCACACCTTCTAATAGTGCCACTCTCTGGGCCAAGCATATAGAAACCATCATACCCTTTTTTTCTACTCTGAAATAAATTTTGCTGGATTTTTTTCTAATCTCCTAATGTAGAAACTTGACTTACTGGGGTTAGTTGCAAATGGAAATGGTGATTCATCACCTTTATACTTGTGTGTTTGGAATTCTCTGTATAAAATCATATCAAAAGCATTCCCGACGACACCAGATGTTTATAGCCTCACTCCTCTTACAACCCCTCCTCTCTGTGAAAGCTCAAGTGCTGCCCATGCTCTGTGACCGTTTCTTTAAATGCAAACATTAAGAAGTTGAAAATCAGTGGGGGAGGTGCAGCAATGGGGAAGAATAGGCCTGGAGCAGGAGCGAGGTCAAGATGTGTCCAAAACAGGAAAATCTCATCTTGAGAGTGGCAGGTCTGGGCCTGCATGCTCCTGAGCACATAACGCTATGACCCCCACCTCTGCTGAGGTAGGTATGTAACCTGATGGCCAAATTACAGATATAAGCTCCCCTCTCCCTATAAGGACATGTCCAACAAGCACTTAGAATTCCTCTTCATGCAAATGAAGCACACCTGGCACTTGAGCCAATAATGTACACACACCTTGAGAACTCCTACACCCTCCCCAGGGATTAGCTAGCTCCTGTTACCCCCAAATAAAAAGAGCTGTAACACTGATAACCATCTTGGAGAAAGCTTCTCCCCACCCTCTCAGTGGGTTAATACCATGAAGGCGGAAGCAGGACTGGCCTGCAAAAAAAAAAATTTTTTTTTCCTCTTCATTATCATTGTTACTGACATGCTGAAGATAGAATGCAGGGCCTTACTCACATTGGGCAAGTGTTTTACTACGGAGCTACACTCCTATGCCAATGATATTCTTTGGAAATACAAAACAAAACTCCCAGCCTGTTGGGGACCTTGCAATGAGATGCTACCTACAGCAGATTTTCATGGTTCTTTGGTCTAATGTGATGGGTAATCTCAATCTTGGCTAAATCTACAATCATAGGAGACCAGTCTTTGGTCATGACTGTACAGGATGATCTATTTTTTTTAATTTACTTTTTTTATTTTTTTTGTATTTTTTTTTTATATGTATTGGTATGCCCATGCCATGCACATGTGTGGAGGTCAAAGGACAGCTTGTGGGAGTTGCTTCTCTCCTCTGACCAGGTGAATTCTGGGGATCAAACTCCAGTTGTCAGACTTGGAAGCAATCATCTTTACTGGCTGAGCCATCTCACTGGTCTATATATATTGGACAGTCCCACATAGCCCAGGCTAGCCTCAGAGTTTATGTAGCTAAGGATGACTGTGAACTCCTGGTCCTCTCCATCCACCTCAGTGCTGGGCTTATACCTGTGCACTTTGCCTGGTCTGTCCTCAGTCCTTGCTCAGGCTGCTTCTGAGATGCACAAGAGACCTCCCAAGAAGACCTCTGGAACACCAATGGGCCTATGACAGAGCAGTTACACGGTCCACGTGAAGCCAGACAGAACCACTTGCATTTCAGTGTTTTGTGTGTGTATGTGTGTGTGTGTGTGTGTGTATGTATGTATGTATGTATGTATGTATGTATGTATGTATGTATTATGTATACCTCTTTCTTTCTCTCTTTCCCCCTCTCCGCCTCTCTCTCTTTCTTTCTCTCTCTCTCATCCTGGGTATCCTCGAACTCATTTTGTATACCAGGATGGCCTCAAATTCACAGACATCTGCCTGCCTCTTCCTCTCAAGTTCTAGGATTAATGTTGTGTAAGATCTCATGCTAAGCTATAGTCTTCAAAAGCTTTTTTAAAAATCTGTTTTATTTTTAATCTATGATTTTTTTTTGAGGCTAGAATCTCATACATATCAGATAAGCACTCTACCACCACTTGAGCTCTGCCCAAGGATAAGGAATCCCTTGAAGAAATCATGGATTTGGGGACAAGATGGTGTAGCAGACGGAGGTGCTGGCTGCCAAGCCTGACAACCTGAACTCTGTCCCTAGAAAGTGAAAGGAGGGAACGGACTCCCATAAGTTGTTGTTTATTTCTATGTATGCACAACCGCACAAGCAACACCTCCCAATAAGCAATGTTTAAAAAAGATTTAGGGATATACCTGTAATCCCAGCATGGAATCTTCAGGAAACAGTCAGGATGATTGACGCACATTTGGGGCCAGCCTGGTCTACAGAGCATGTTCCAGGTCAGTTTGGGTTATGTAGTGTGACTCTGTCTCAAAAAGCAAAACCAAAAAGAAAGAACCAAAACTTTTAAGATCTCATACAGGTGGCTGGAGAGATGGCTTAGTGGTTAAGTTCACTGGATGTTCCTCCAGAGGACTGGCTTCCATCCCTAGCACCTCACAGAGGCTCACAAGTACCTATAACTCCAGTTCCAGGGGATCTGATACCCTCATCGGGCTCACACTTGGAATGCCTGCGTATATGCAGACAAAACATTCATCAACAGAAAATGAAAATTAAAAAAAAAAAGGACTAATAATACAAGATCTGCCAAGCCCGATGACCTGAGTTTGGTTCCCCAGAACCCATGTTATAAGGAGAGCACTGACTATTGAAAGTTGTCCTCTAAACCAGGGATGGTGGTGCACGTTTTTGATCCCAGCACTTGGGAGTCCGAGGCAAGTGGATTTCTGAGTTCAAGGCCAGCCTGGTCTACAAAGCAAGTTCCAGGACTACACAGAGAAACCCTGTCTCAAAAAAAAATGTCCTATGACTGCCACATGTGTGTGCTTGTACACACATTATACACATACACACACACACACACACACACACACACACACTCAATTACACACACCATAAATATTAAACAGTTCCAAAGAGTAAAATAATTGCTCATCTTCTTTTCTTTGTTTCGGTAACAAGATAAAGAGGGCTGGAGAGATGGCTCAGCCGTTAAAGGCTAGGCTCACAACCAAAAATATAAGATAAAGAAAGGTTCGGAGTGATGGCTCCATGGCTAAGAACACTAGCTGCTTTTGCAGAGCATGATGGTTCCAAGCGTCCACACTGGCGAGCTCACGACTTCCTATAACTCCAGTTCTGGGAGATGCATTTCATGCATGTGCTGCACTTAGACCTACACAAATAAAATAAAGATGCCGGCTGTGGTGGTGCAGGCTTTTAATCCCAGCACTTAGGAGACAAGGGCAGGCAGGACTACACAGTAAGATCCTGTTTCAACGAAGAGAGGCTTTGATCTATTTGGTGAGGAGGTTGTAGCCGAGTAGCTCAGAGGACTGTAGACAGGAAGTTGATGGACCAGGATGATCTTAATTAAGTTAACTGATGTGGGTAGCAGCCATTTCCTGGGATGGGATGGTGAGTTGGTTAGAAATGGAGAAAGTAAATGGGACATAAGTAACAGTTTCTGTCTTCTTCCTAGCTGTATGCCATGATGGAGTGCCTGGCACAAACAACCCCATGGAAGAAAGGCTTCTTGGCTCATGGTTTTAGGAGGTCCGGTCTCTGGTCACGTGGCCCCATGTACTCTGACAGAGCATCACAGCAGCAATGAGCATGTGGCAGAAGATGATCTTTATCTCATACTGGATAGAAAGTTGAGGAGGAAGGTCTGGTGATCAGCCATAACCTTCGGAGTCACACTTCCATTGACCTGCTTCCTCTAGTGAGGCCCCACCTCCAAACACTTCCAGAAGCTCCCCAGATAATACCACCAGTTGGAGATCAAAAAAGTGGAATATTTCATATCTGAAAATGAACACAGGAAACCCCGAGATGGACCGCCTAGGGTTGCCAGTGGCCACTTGGAAGGACCCTTGTTTTAGGGCTGTGATGCTGTGTGTTAATCATAGGCACAGTTTTGGGGCAAGCTGTCTTCTCTTCTCTCTGTAGCCTTTCCTAGCATCCACAGTCAAGGTGAGTTTTGTGGCCCTGGGAGAGGCATTCTCTTTTTCTGTTGCAGAAGGGCAGCCTAACGGAACAAAATAAAAAGGCGTGGAGTCAAAACAAAGGATTTTTCTTTCCTACCCTAAACTATGTTTTAAAAGGCATTTTCCCTCATTAATCAACTAGGTCATGGCCACCTAAGGAGGCTATGAGGAATAATAGCATATGAGGATCCTGTGGTCTGTGTCTGCTGTGTGTTGGTGTCCCTTTCAGTTTTAGGTTGAACTTGCCCTCCTAGGAGTTATTTGCACCTTCACATCATTAGACTCTGTCAACAAAAAAGCCCATGAAGTCAACTCCATTTCTAGCATCTATTATTATTAAGTTGTCTGCTTTTAAAACGCATACATTTAATGTTTTAAACCAAAAGTTCTCCCAAAGTTCCAGTTTCTTCACATTTTGGCTCTGGGTGGCCAAGAGTCCTTGTTCTTGGGTCCACATTGGAATGTTAGACATTCATACTTCATTGGAGCATCCTGCCTTTGAACTTTCTACCGGCATCATTAGCATTCTGAAGAGCGGACACCGATAGTTCTATATTAACCCATTTTGAGTTCTTAATCGAGCCATCATAATTTGAAGAGCATATATTCCTTTCCAATAGCACTGAGGGGAATCTTCAAGATGAGAGAAAGAGGTTTGAAAAAGAGTTTGGAGACCCCAGAGGAAACATTAATTTGCTTCACAAATTTGCCTGCAGTTTGCTCTCACAGCGACTAGACTGAGTCTGCTGCATTGTCGCTGTCTGGTCTTTCTTTAGCTTCTGTGGCTGCACTTTACCATCTTTAATAGACCATAATGTTAGTGGCTGGTGTCCTCTGAATGAAAGACACATGGCTTCTTAGTAACAACAGCATCACCATCCTGATCCCACAGCATGGTAGTTGGGAGAGGGTTATAACTAAACACAATGGCCAGATGGCCAGTGTCGAAGCCCATCTCCAGTATTCGCCTCCCATGCGACTTTGAGCAAATCTTTTATATTTTTAAGCTTCATTTTCTTTGTGTTTGGAATGGCAGTAATGGTAGTGCCTACTTCATAGGGGTGTTAGATGATTAAATACAACAGGTTGCCGTTTAAATGTTCTTTTCAATTTTTTGTAACTTTCATTTATTCTTTAGTAACTTCCTTTTTTTTCAAGATAACAACAATGCCTTTATTACAAATTTCTGCAAACTAGAAAATGCAAAAGATCTATTCCAATTACCTTCTAAACCAAACCGCTCCAAATTCTATATTATTTCCCAGCCCCGGGTTTGAGGCTTCTAAAGTTCACAGAATTCTTTGACTCATTCTTTGGGTAAATTTAAGTCATTCACATGAAATCCAATTGTCACACAGCCTATATACAATTTAAAGGTTAACAAGTTAGAAGATTCCCCAGCACCAGGAAAAGTTTAGTCTTAAAAAACAAACAAAACCCAGCTTTCACATCTGTTGTGTGGCATCATTAACAGCAAGGACAGCGTACAATTTAAACTGTCCTAATTCTTCCCGATTTTAGCACTCTCAGAAGGATCCCATCTTTGATAATGGCAGAAGGCGCAGAGGCATCTGAATGGCTCACGGTTCCCTTTATACTCATTGCCTTTCAAGCCTTCTTTGTCTCTGCACAATCCGAACAAATCTCATCCTTGCTATAGGATCTTTCAGCACCAGTGTGCGGACCCTTTTCTTGGGGAAGGCACTTTGAACTTCCCTCAGGATTTTCTCACTTTTGTTCTCCACAAAACAGGTACGCTCGCAATCAGGTGATGTAGGCTGCAACGACGCGCTGACCGCTAGGCACTGGGCTTCAGGGTTAGCTTTCTCATGACCTTTACTAGTGTTTCTGGTTGTAGGACATCTGTAATCATTGGATAAGCCCTCTTCATCTTTCGTCTGAGGAGTTTCTGGGTCCTCAACTGGGTCGACTTTCTCTGATGGCTCCTCTATGGCGATGGGCAGAACTCAAAAACTAGCTCCGAACAAGGTTGCTTGCTTAGTCTTTGAAAGACCTAAACCCAAGCCCCAACTAGCAGAGGCAAAATGAGTCTTTAGTAACTTCCTATTTGAATACAATGTATTTAGATCACATGACTACTCTAGCTTTTCCAGGGTCTCCTCACATACTTCCCTTCCAACTCCTCCTCTTCTTCATGTCCCACTGGGTCTAATTATTGCTGCCAATATGCACATGAGTGTAGGTGCCTTCCACTAGGGAAATCCTACCAGACCAACGCCTGAAGTAAAGAGCCTCTCTCTACTCCGGCAGCCAGCAGCTCCAATAGCCCTGCCATGGACAGGGCCTATGAATCCCGTCCCTTTGTGTGCTGTAGTGCCGATGAGCTTGATCCTGCGCACGTCTGTGCTGGCAACCGAGGTGCTGTGAGTCCTGAGTGCAATGGCCCCTCCGTGCCCAGAGGATACTCTTCTGCAGCAGGATAGGGTCTCCTCACTTACGGTCTTTACCTCTGCCACTCTTCTCTGATGTTTCCTGAGCCTTGGTGGGGAAGGGGTGCGATTCGCGGCTGAACACTCTACAGTTGCTTGTACCTCAAGCTGTTGGGTCTCTCTATAACTGCCGTCTACCGTAACAAGGAGCTTCTTTGACAAGGAGTGAAGTTTGCAGCAAAAGCTGCATCGCATTAGCTATTTACAAGTAAGTGATAGAACTAGTGAGTGGCTATTTTCTCTATCTTTTTAACCTGTCCTTGTTTGTCATCTGTGCTCTGAATGGCAAATATACAAAGCAAATGGCACGTGGGTACGGCCATGTGTGTCTGCAGTCCCAGTCTTTTAAGAGTTAGAGGCAAGCTTGGGCAACATGCGGAGATGCTTCCTATCCCTGCAAAGAGAAGATGGAGGACTCTGGAGGAAGATTATCTGCATTCAAACCCTCAGTCTAGTAAAGTTTGCTAACCTGTGACCTTTGGTAAGTTACTTAATTTCTCTGGGGTTCAGTTTCCTCAAAAAGGAGGAACAATAGTAGAACCTATCTCAGAGAGTTAGTGTCAGAACTCAGAACTGATGGTAAAGTATCTGGTTATAGCATCAGCACATGAACACACACACACACACACACACACACACACACACACACACACACACACACACACAGAGAGAGAGAGAGAGAGAGAGAGAGAGAGAGAGAGAGAGAGAGAAGCATATACCCTCATTTTGTGAGTATACATAGTAGATGATTGACAGTTTTAGGTTGGATGAACTATGGATTAATTATGTGGCAGGATTTAGGCTGGGGAGATGGCTTAGTTCGTAGAATACTTTCTATGTAAGCATGGATATCTGAGTTTATATCCCCAGATCCCATGTAAAACGACAGGTATGATGACTCATGCCCATAATCCAGCACTGAGGATACAGACACGAAGATAACTGAGACTTGCTGCCTAGCCAAGCCAGCCAATCAGTGATCTCTAGGTTCAGTGAGAGATCCTATTTCAAAAACAAGGAGGAAAGTAATAAGAATGTTGGCCTATGACCGCCATGTACCCAGAAACACTGCCTAGAAACACATCTCCATACACAGATTTGAAATTTCAGAGTAAGAACTGTGAAAACTGACTATATGTAGTTATATTAATAATGAACATTTATTCGGTATCTACTATAGGTTAATTAGTCATTTATTTTCAGGAGCATATTTATTGTGTTTGAGATGATCCATCAGTGTTCTCTTGAGCTACAAAGGGTAGAAGGAAATCCTCTCATTACACACTGACAAAGGTAAAATATTTTCACAACAACATGAACCACATACTCAGAAATAGATCTGGGCTTAACACAAATGACATAATTCCTAGTCATCTACCGCTACTTTTATAACTTCATACAGATAATGAAGTAGGCTAAAATGCATTATAATATTTGGTAGACTTCAGGACCAGTATCCTTAGTACTTCACAAAACACATTTTGATATCCCCAAAAAGCAAGACTTGCAAGCTGGCATTTTAAATCTATAGCTACAAAGTTCTACTCTTGGTAGCTTTTACCTTTTGGGGGAGTCTCCCAGACTCCAAAGGATAAAGGCAAGAGTAGAATCAGTGTAACATATATACAGAAGTCCATATTGTAAAGGCTATAAAGATCCGCAGCACAGCGGGAAGAGGCCTTTAGCTCCTTCACACTGCATACAAATGATGTGAATTATGTCGCGTATCTCTTGGTCCACTGGCTGTCCTGTCATGTTCTGCTCTGTTGATCAAATACTGAGTGGCTATTCTTCCAACGAGAGGATCCACAGGGTTGCAATCTGTCAAAGGGGAACAAATAGAGAGCAAAACCTTTGAAATAGTCAAAGCAGGACTCCAGTTGTCTTTTAGAATATCCAGGCAGATGACTCCCTGATGGTTGATGTTGCAGTGTTAGACTCTGGTACGGAAAGTAACCTTTAGTGGCTTAAATGGATAATCTGAAGAAAATGTGACATCCAGAAAAAACAAACAAACAAACTACCACCTTCGTATTCAGAACCGGTAGATCAAGTATAGTTGACCTCCATTCATAAATGTTCTCTCCTTTAGGCCCAGCACTGCAGTTAGGAGGAGGATCAAGGGTGATCTCAGTTAGCTCCTTCTGAATTCTTTTAGCACTAGTGGATGATTTAGTAGTCATCTTGCTAGAGAGTTTGGTGTTTTTTCTGCTGCTGGGTGGCAGAACGTTTTCTTTCTTCCTGTTCCTTAGGCTCTGGAGCAGCAGGGTCTGCATCTGAACTGCCACTGCTGGGGATGGGGCTCTCGTCATCTGATCTTTGCCTATCATTGGACATCTTGGTGAAGTTATCTCTGGGAAAATTTTTAAATGGGCTATTTGCTGGTATATGCTAGGCACATAAACTTTTTCCAAATTTTTGTGTCCAGAGCCGAGTCTCACTTCCTGCCAAGAGCTTGTGTCTAGAAAGAGACCCCACTATTGATATTCACAGTCTGCAGTCCAACTCTGCAACAATGGTCAGCTGTGAATGGGAAGTCCAAAATCTAGTAGTTGCTCAGTCCCACAAGGCTAGTAGATTCCAACAGTAAATGTGAACAGGTGAAGAAAAACTAGTTAGTCATTTAGAATGACCCATATTACTGTGGTTGGAGCTATTTCAACTTGATTTACTGGTCATAAAAATGAGGCTCAGGGAGTCTAGATAACTTGCTTATGGTCATAGAACACAACTAGTGTGTAAACTGTGGGTCCGATTTCATGGCCCCTGAAAACTCCATCACCTGTTTTAGATAGACTCATGGTGCTCCACAAGTCTTAGGCTGGTACCTCTGAACACTTGTCTAGTCATTGGCCTGTTTGAGATAGGGTAGACTCTCTCACTCTCTGATCTATTATTTTTATTTTATGTATATAAGTTCTCTCTCTCTATTGCCTGCATGGATGTGTGTGTACTGTATGCATGTTGTGTGCCTGCAGAGACAAGAAAAATGGATCCAGATACCACGGAACTGAAGTTAAAGATTGTTGTAAGCTATTATGTGGGTACTGGGAACTCAGCCTACGCAATCTAGATCATCTGCAAGAATAGCAAGTGCTTTTAAACCACT
The DNA here is from genome assembly GCA_019843815.1 of Montemys delectorum. Classification (NCBI taxonomy): domain Eukaryota; kingdom Metazoa; phylum Chordata; class Mammalia; order Rodentia; family Muridae; genus Montemys; species Montemys delectorum. The sequence continues at coordinate 43,491 of JADRCD010226976.1, forward strand.
GAGCCATATCTCCAGTCTCTGGGATACATTCTTGTATTAGTTACTTTTTATTGACATTTAGTTACTATTTTTATCTGACATCATGACCAAGTTAGCTTATAGAAGAAAGATTTTTGGGAAGCTTATAGTTCAAAAGATAAGTCCATGACCATCATGATGGGAGGCATGGCAGGCAGGCAGGCAGGCAGGCAGGCAGGCATGGTGCTGGAGCAGTAGAGGAGAGCTTACATCTTGAGATACAACCATGAGGCAGAGTGGGAGGGGGAGGAGGGATGAAGAGAGAGAGAGAGAGAGAGAGAGAGAGAGAGAGAGAGAGAGAGAGAGAGAGAGAGAGAGACAGAGACAGAGAGAGACAGAGAGAGACAGAGAGAGACAGAGAGACAGAGACAGACAGAGAGACAGAGACAGAGAGACAGAGAGGGACAGAGACAGAGACAGTGAGAGCTAATTGGAAATGATGTGGGCTTTTAAAACCTCAAGGCCTACTGCCAGTGACATAACTTTACTAACAAGGTCACATCTTCTAATACTTTCCAAACAGCTCCACTAAGGACCAAATATTCAAATATATGAGCCTATGGGGGGCATTTTTATTCAAAACACCACAACTCTCTGGAAAACATTTATTCACTTGATTAAGAGAAAGATAGTGAGTATACATTGTCAATCTTCTACATAGCTTAATTCTAGCTCAAGAATTCCAATATCTTTTAACTTAAATCTATGTCATTGTGTATTCCAAAATACATTTGAGAGCACTGCTCCTCCCAACCCCAAAGCAGACAGCTAACAAATGTAGGCACTCCTGTGTTCAGAAATGAACACACTGGATGCATTAAAGGCTCAATGAGAAATGAAGTCATTATTTTAGGCATAGAATACTACTGCGTTGGTGGTGGTACATTGATGGTTAAGTCTGAAAGTAGAAAGGTCACAGACACTAACCAAGTTTTGGGATTATTTTGAGAGAGGCCACAAAGCAACTCCATTTTGCTTGTTTCTCAGAGCATTTGGTTTTGACAAGGGATGGATCCCTCATTACCAAACAGAGAAGGTTTGGTACCGCAGCAGCATGTGTTTAGGATCCAGCTTTCAATTATAGGAGCCCTAGATTTTTGGGCTATTTCTTCTTTCTTCTCTTCTTTTCTTTTTTGCTGTGTTGAGAGTAAACCCAGTGCCTCACACATGCCAGGTAAGTGCTCAGCTGTGTACTAACCTCAATTTTGCCTAACTATCAGTAGGCAACATTTCCTGTTTTGGCTACATATTACATATATTTTTTGGACCAGAATACCTGGAATTGGTTTGATTTTATTACTTCATGTTTTTTTTTTTTCTGAGTTTCTCTACAACAATGTTAGTCAACAAGGACTATGGCTTGGGTGGGGGATCCTTTTTTTCTTCAGAGGCAGCATAAATGACCAAGGTCTGACCAATCAGGAACAGGCAGGTTGAGGAAGTTGAACCACTCATTTCCTAGAGCATCATTTCCTACAACTGCAGGTAGGCAGTGGGAATGAAGAGGATGGAAAAGAGAGACAGGAAGAACCCAAGCCTGATAACGTCCATAGGGCTCCTGGATCAACTCAATCCTGAGAATCTTCCTGGGGTTTCCTTCCCCTCTCTTTCTGTTCTGTTTCCTCTCAATTCCTCTTTCCTCACTCCTCTTTGCTCTTCCCCTCCTCGTCTCACGAGCCCCTTCCCTCTCCATGCTGGAAATTTGCCTGGCTTGCATTGGTGACTAGAGCTTCTGTGAGTTTTTGAGTGCACTGGCCCTGTCACGGCCAAGCTTTTTCCAATCCATGGCTCTTAACACCATCACCTCTGTCTTTATATTCTCTCTCTCTCTCTCTCTCTCTCTCTCTCTCTCTCTCTCTCTCTCTCTCTCTCTCTCTCTTCCTTCAAGTCTCACTGTATAGCACAGTCTTGAACCTGTGATCTTCTTGCCTCAACCTCTAAGTAGTTTGGATCACAGGCGTGCACCACCATGCCCAGGCTTCCTAAGAGTTTTCTTTTTCTTATTCATTTAAAAAAAGATCATATATATATATATATATATATGACATTTATTTATATATAATATATTTATTTAATTAATATGTAATGTATAATAGTACAGGATATCATATATATGATATAAAAATAATTTTTTATATGTACATGTTTGTGACTATATGAATGCATGCATGTGAGTGGACACCTGTGGAGGCCAGAAGAGGGTGACAGAGTCCCTTGATCTGGAGTTAAAACTAGTTGTAAGCCACCTGACATGAGTGCTGACAACCAAATTCAGGACCTCTGGGAGAGCAGCAAGCATGTCCTTGGTCCCACTTTGAAAATATTTTTTTTTGGTAGAACATGATTTTAATATTTTCAACTGTTAATATTCAATTAACAGAATAATTATTTTAAGATATATTTCGTTGTTATGTCTCCCTTTTCATTTCTCACTTTATTGTGTGTTTTTTTTCTTCTTCAAGACAGGGTTTCTCTGTGTATCCCTGGCTGTCCTGGAACTCACTCTGTAGACCAGGCTGGCCTTGAACTCAGAAATCCCCCTGCCTCTGCCTCCCAAGTGCTGGGATCAAAGGCATGCACCACTATTGCCTGGCCATTTCTGATTTTATTAATTTGGATACTGCCTCTGTGCCCTCTGTTTCGTCTGGCTAAGGGTTTATCTAGCTTGTTGATTTTCTCAAAGAACCAGCTCCTGGTTTTGCTGATTCTTTGTATAGTTCTTTTTGTTTCTATTTGATTTCAGTCCTGAGTTTGATTATTTCTGGCCATCTAATCTTCTTGGGTGTATTTGCTTCTTTTTGTTCTAGAACTTTCAGGTGTGCTGTCAAGCTGCTAGTGTAAGCTCTCTCCAGTTTGTTTTTTGAAGGCACTTAGAGCTATGAATTTTCCTCTTACCACTGCTTTTATTATGTCCCATAAGTTTTGGTATGATGTGCCTTCATTTTCATTAAATTCTAAAAAGCCTTTAATTTCTTTCTTTATTTCATCCTTGACCAAATTATCATTGAGTAGAGCGTTGTTCAGTTTCCATGTGTATGTGTGCTTTCCATTGTTTTTTTGTTGGTATTTAAGACCAGCCTTGGTCCCTGGTGATCTGATAGATTGCATGGGATTATTTAAATTTTCTTGTATCTGTTGAGGCCTGTTTTGTGACAAATTATATGGTCAGTTTTGGAGAAAATATCGTGAGGTGCTGAGAAGAAGGTATATCCTTTTGCTTTAGAATGAAATGTTCTGTAGATACCTGTTAGATCCATTTGGTTCATAACTTCTGTTAGTTTCAATGTGTCTCTGTTTAGTTTCTGTTTCCATGATCTGTCCATTGATGAAAGTAGGATGTTGAAGTCTCCCACTATTATTGTCTGGGGTGTGATGTGTGCTTTGAGCTTTAGTAAAGCTTCTTTTATGAATGTGCGTGCCCTTGTATTTGGAGCATGGATGTTCAGAATTGAGAGTTCATCTTGGTAGATTTTTCCTTTGAACAGTATGAAGTGTCCTTCCTTATCTTTTTTGATAACTTTTGGTTGAAAGTTGATTTTATTCAATATTAGAATGGCTACTCCAGCTTGTTTCTTGGAACCATTTGCTTGGAAAATTGTTTTCCAACCTTTCACTCTGAGGTAGTGTCTGCCTTTGTCACTGAGGTACGTTTCCTGTATGCAACAAAATGCTGGATCCTGTTTACATATCCAGTCTGTTAGTCTATGTCTTTTTGGGGGAATTAAATCCATTGATGTTAAGAGATATTAAGGAAAAGGTATTGTTACTTCCTGTTATCTTTATTGTTAGAGGTGGAATTATGTTTGTGTGGATTTGTTGAAAGATTACTTTCTTGCTTCTAGGGTGTAGTTTTGCTCCTTATGTTGATGTTTTCCATCTATTATTCTTTGTAGAGCTGGATTTGTGGAAAGATGTTGTGTAAATTTTGTTTGTCATGGAATATCTTGTTTTCTCCATCTATGGTAATTGAGAGTTTTGCTGGATATAGTAGCCTGGGCTGGCATTTGTGTTCTTGTAGGGTCTGTATGACATCTGCCCAGGATCTTCTAGCTTTCACAGTCTCTGGTGAGAAGTCTGGTGTAATTCTGATAGGTCTGCCTTTATATGTTACTTGCCTTTTTTCCCTTACTGCTTTTAAAATTCTCTCTTTGTTTAGTGCATTTGGTGTTTTGATTGTTATGTGATGGGAGGAATTTCTTTTCTGGTCTAGTCTATTTGGAGTTCTGTAGGCTTCTTGTATGTTCACGGGCATCTCTTTCTTTAGGTTAGGGAAGTTTTCTTCTATAATTTTGTTGAAGATATTTACTGGCCCATTACCTTGGGAGTCTTCACTCTCTTCTACACCTATTATCCTTAGGTTTGGTCTTCTCATTGAGTCCTGGATTTCCTGGATGTTTTGGGTTAGGAGCTTTTTGCTTTTTGTATTTTCTTTGACTGTTGTGTCAATGTTTTCTATGGTGTCTTCTGCCCTGAGATTCTCTCTTCTATCTCTTGTATTCTGTTGGTGATGTTTGCATCTATGATTCCTGATTTCTTTCCTAGGTTTTGTATTGCCAGGGTTGTCTCTCTTTCTGATTTCTTTATCGTTTCTATTTCCATTTTTAGATTCTGGATAGTTTTGCTCATTTCCTTCACCTGTTTGATTGTGTTTTCCTGAAGTTCTTTAAGGGATTTTTGTGTTTCCTCTTGAAGGGCTTCTAGCTGTTTACCTGTGTTTTCCTGTATTTCTTTAATGGAGTTATTTATGTCCTTCTTAAAGTCCTGTATCATCACCATGAGAAGTGATTTTATATCTGAATCTTGCTTTTCTGGTGTGATGGTGTGTCCAGGACTTGCTATGGTGGGAGAATTGTGTTCTGATGATGCCAAGTAACCTTGGTTTTCTGTTGCTTATGTTCTTACGCTTGCCTCCAGCCATCTGATTATTTCTAGTGCTACCTGCCTTGGCTATATCTGACTGGAGCCTGTCCTTCCTGTGACCTTGGTTGTGTCAGAACTCCTCAGAGTTCAGCTGTCTCTGTGATCCTGTGATTCTGTGATCCTGTGATCCTGAGATCCTGGGTGTGTCAGAGCTCCTGGGAGTTAAGCTGCCTCTGGGTCCCTGAGATCCTGGTGTGACCAAGCTCCTGTGATCCTGTGATCCTGGGCATGTTAGAGCACCTGGGAGTGGAGCTTCTTCTGGGTGTTGTGGGACTGGCTGTGGAGTTCACACCCAAGGGCTGCTCAGGGCTGCTCACTGGGTGGGTGAAAAGAATTTTTAAAAAGGGTTTATTTAGTTTTTATTTGTGTGTATATGTGTGTGTCTGAGTGGGTGTATGCACGTGGACATGGGGGTACTCATGGAGTACAGAAGAAGGCTTTGGATCTCCTGATGCTGGAATTACAGGTAGTCGTGAATTGTCTGAAGTGGGTACTGGGAACCAAACCTGTGTGGTCTGCAAAAGCAGTATGTGCTCAACCATTTCTCTGACCCCTTTCTGGTAGTTTTCAATAAGTCCAATTCCTTTGCCTGTGGCAAACTGGGTTTCTTTTACTCTCAGCAGGAAGAGTTATAACTGGTATTGCACTTGACAATCAGATTAGGGACCTTGTATTAGCTACAGTAACTTGTCTTTCTTCCTTCCTTCCTTCCTTCCTTTCTTTCTTTCTTTCTTTTTTTTTTTTTACAAATATTTTTTATTTATTAAATTTCTTTAAAAAATAGTGAATCCTATTGGATGGTGGTGGCACATTTAATAATCTCAGCACTTGAACACCTGGGGCTCTTGGGAGGCAGAGGCAGGAGGATATCTGTGAATTAAAGAGTGAGTCCAGGGCTACACAGAGAAATTCTGTCTTGAAAACCAATCTGTGTGTATGTGTGTATGTGTGTGTGTGTGTGTGTATGTGTGTGTATTTTTTTTGGAGAATTTCCAGAGACCTTCATAAATCTTTAATTATTCATTAACATTATATCATCTAATTTTTTCCTAAATGCACTGGCGAGTGAAAATGTCCATTGCAACATATCAAGAGCAAATAAAGCTGTGGTGGAATTTGACTGTTGGGAGTCATCTACCTTCTGCATGGGATTCTTAAGATTAATGTTTTAGTAAAAATTTCCACTCCTGTGTGAAGGGTATTTTATGGTCATTAAAAGATCAGACTACCTCTTTAATGCAAAGTCCCAGGGCCTAGGGCCAGCTGTATTTCAGAATCACACTAATTTGTCCATTTGCAATGCATTCAATTCACTGGTCATTTCAAAGTCTTTCAAAAGATTTTGTATTTAACATCCATGCTCCTGCCTGAATTTAGGGTCGAAATTTATTTAGGAGACCCTAAGGTAGAATGAAAAACATTGGACGTATTCTTTTTCTTTGTTTTGGTTTTAAAGAAACAAACAAACAAACTGATCTTTCCCTAGAGGCCCATGGTCTATCCACCTTTATTGTTTAGATTTCTTGGATACTCACTGATGTAGGAAAACACTGCAGAATCTCATTTTAAGTTGGTATTTCAAATATCAGTGTGAAAGAATGATCATTTGCATTTAAAATATTTTGCACCTCAAAGTTTATGCTTCCTCTGAATATTCACCTTAATTATGCAACTGAATACATACATGTTATTCACAACTTCCTTAGGAAGCCAAGGAAAGAGCTAAGTCAGATACATTACTCTGTTCAGTTAGAAGTTGCCTGGGTACACGTGCAGTCACCAAACCCGGACACTATTGCCTGATGCCAATAAGTGCTTGATGATAGGAGCCTGATATAGCTGTCTCCTGAGAGGCTCTGCCAGATCCTGACCAATACAGATGTGGCTGCTTGCAGCCAACTATCGGACTGAGCACAGGGACCCCAATGGAGGAGTTGGGGAAGGACTGAAGGAGCTGAAGGGGCCTTATCTGGCATCAATGGGAGGGGAGGCCCTTGGTCCTGTGAAGAGTTGATACCCCAGTTTAAAAGATTTACTTTATTTATTTTATGTGTATGAGTACACTGTAGCTGTGTATGGCTGTGAGCTATCATGTGTGTGGCTGCTGGGGATTGAACTCAGGACCTCTAGTTCCGGCCCCGTTCGCTCCACCCTGTTCGCTCCAGCAAGATTCACTGTAGCTGTCTTCAGACACACCAGAAGAGGGCATCAGATCTCATTATGGGTGGTTGTGAGCCACCATGTGGTTGCTCTTACCCACTGAGCCATCTCGCCAGCCTGATACCCCAGTTTAGAGGAATGCTAGGGCGATGAGGTGAGAGTGGGTAGGTGGGTTGGGGAGCACCCTCATAGAAGCAGGGTAAGGGGGGATAGGATAGGGAGTTTGGAGAGGGGAAACCTGGAAAAGGGATAACATTTGAAATGTAAATAAATAAAATATCCAATTAAAAAAAAAAAAAAGAAGTTGCCTGGGTAGTGGGAGTTGGTGACGGGACAGTTATGTTGCTCTCCCTGAGTGCTCCCTTCTCTGCAGTGTGATGCTATAGCTTGCTGTAGTTTGGCTACCTTCTCAGGGTTCCAGCTGTCTGGTTCCAGCGTGACCATGTAAGAGGTGATGGGTCCCTGACTGGGAGCATAGTGAGAGGGAACTAGGTCATTTGGAGCATTTCTCTCAGAAGGGGTTCATGCCTGTCTGAAGGAGTGAGCTCTTTCTTGCCACAGTGAATTGCTACAGAGAGAACAATACTGGCTCTTCTCCTTGCTCTGGCTTCCTGGCACAGTGTATGCTCTCTCTCCATGTGCTTCCACTCTAGCACATTGTGATATGGTTGAGGGGGCCATCACCAGGGGTTGAGCAGGCAGGGATGCGTACAATCTTGGATTTTCATCTTTCAAAACGGTGAGCTTTTACAATACCATTGTCAGTTACATTATAGCTCTTTCTTATATGCCTTGTGGTCCTTCGTATCAGAGAGCATAGTACTCCTTCCCCAGTTTCAGACTTGGATATGTGACTTGCTAGGGCTAACGGAAGACCTAGATGCCAACCAAGTAGAATTCAAGCCTTCTTTCAAACACCCTTGCCGTCAACAACTCTGAATGAGGAATTTAATCTGGCACTTAGTGGGTAGGGCTATCAAAAGATGACCTGCCTAGGACAGTTTTGTGGTACAGAAGCCAAACCTTGTGACTGTCTCTATCTCTTCAAACGATTCTGTAAGCTATTAATATCATTTAATAAATCTGTTTTCTGCTTAAATTGAAGAAAATTCTACTGTTTCTTTTTCAGCAAAGACATATAATCGCTACAATGTATACACGTTTCCAAAAGCATTTAAAAATAGATGTTTTATGTGCTTTCTGAGGAAATAAGATAGGCATATTTGAGATTATTTGTGGTATATATAACACTTAATGGATTTTTCTCCCAGCAGTGAAAGAGGCAAAGATTAAAAAGAAGGTGAGGAATGGGGCTTTTTAGTGAAGTGCTTGCTCAGCACTCGCAAGGTTTGTGTTCTTATTCTCAGCACCAAAAAGAAGAGAAAGAAGAGAGCAAGGGAGAGAAATAGAAAGCAGAGGAGAGGAGGAAGAGAAAAAAAGGGAGAGGAGGAGGAGGAAGATTAAAAAGATATTTTACTGAGTGTGCTGGTTTGAGTGAGAACTGACCCCTAAACCTAAATATTTGTACTCTCAGTCTCTAGCTGATGGCATTGCTTGGTGAGGTTATGGGGAGGTCTGGCCTTGTTGGAGGCAGTATATCACTGGGATGTCACTCTTTCTGTTTTGTGCTCGAAGTTAAGGGGAATCTCTTAGCTTCCTGCTCTAGTGGCCATGCTTGCCTGTAGAGAGAATCTCTTATAAGCATCACCCAACAATAAAAAAGTCTATGGTCAATGAGCTGAGACAGGAAATTGGAGGTTGGGACACTGGCAGGAGGAGAGAGGATTCTGGGAAATAGTGAGAGACTAACAGGAGATTCAAGAGAGCCACCGGGGAGACATGGAGGAACACATGATGGAAGAAGCAGACCAGGACTGAAGGAGAGGTAACTAAACATGTGGAAGGGACAGAATAGATCGAACGGGTTTCATAAATTACAAGCTAGTCAGGGAATGAGCCAAAGCTTGTGGCCAAATTAGTCTCAGATTCTGCATTCTGGGAGCAGGGGAGGCAAGAGAAAAAACAAATTTATTTATTTATTTTTTTAATACCTGTCTACTGCCATGCCTCCCATGATGATGGACTCTCACCCTTCTGGAATAGTAAGCCAAAATGAAATCTTTTCATAAGTCACTTAGGCCATGGTGTTTTCTTATAGCAACAGAAAAAGCAACTGATACACTGAGCATAGGTCACCTATCCTATGGTGAAGCAAGAACTCTCACATTTTCTGTGGGAATAGAAGGTGTATAAACTGGTTTGTTTTGTTTTGTTTTTGAGACAGAGTCTTTTTTTGTAGCCCTGGCTGTCCTGGAACTCACTATGTAGACCAGGCTGGACTGGAACTCACAGAGATCTGCCTGTGTCTACCTCCCATTGGAGTTAAAGGTATGCAGCACCACACCCAGCTCTAAAACCTCTTTGTCATGTAAGAGGCTTTCCTTCGTACAGTTTATTTTGACAAGGTCTCACACTGTAGCCACTGTAGCCCTGGCCTGGTACTTTGTGTATAGTCGGGGTTCTCTTGAATACATAGCAGTCCTTTGAATGCCTGAGCCACCACCCACCAGGTCTGCCTTATATTAGTATAGTTTTAGTATTTTGTAAGCCAGTGTTTTCAGTGTTTAGTTACATAAACAAGCTTTGTTCACAGAAACATCAGATGTATGTAAAGATAGGGTAAAGTGATGTTTATGACAACAACAACAATATGTATATAAAAAAACAACAATATGTATAGAACATTATTTCTAAAATATTTCTGAAGAAAATTTGGAACGTGGTACCTACCATCAGTTAGAGACCTCATTGTATGAATGGTACTATATCTGTGACTAGACTTTGCAACCTAGCAAATAAATATGTTAGACATTTAACATAAATATGTTAGGTGGTGGTAAGATACCACACGTATGTAACTCGAGCAAGGCAGGAGACATTGTGGCTCTGGCTTAAGAAATTTCAGTCCATCTTGGTGAGAAGCAGGGAGAGTGGAGCAGCTTTGCAAAACAGCATCTTAGAAGCAGAGAGAGAGAATGGCTGCATTAGTGAGCTCTCTCCTTATTTTATTCAAGGCCCTAGCATATGGGATGTTGCTATCTCATTTAGGGTGGATCTTCTCCCTATTACTTAATTTTCTCTGGAAATGCCCTTAGGTACTCCCAGAGGAAAGCTCCATCCAATCAAGTTAATGAAGTTAACCATCACACCTTGACATGCAAGCACGGCCCCTTAAATCCTAACATTCCACCTCTGCCCCTCTTCAACCCCAGCTCTTAGCCAGTTCATAATTTTAAACGACTCCAGTCTGTCTCCAAAAGTTCTACTAGTCCTAATGGTTCAAAATTACTAAAAAGCACAAATGTAGAGGCCCACACAGAAGACAAATCTTTAGCCAAGAGCCCATACTCAAGAGAGCCAAAATCAAGAGAGTCACATACTTAAGATATATGGTGGCTCAGAGCAAAAACATTGTTATTCCAAATGGGACCATGGAAGAAGGGACAGGACGATGGAAAGACCAAATTTTATAAAGGAAAACATTACATTTTGTGGCTTCTCGTGTCACATCTGAAGTACACAGATGGTTGATACGAGTGAGCCCCAAGGGAAGTGCAACCCTTGTCTCCATGGTGGTACTGTTTGCAGCCCATGTGACCTTCCTCTTCAGCTAGCTCTACCTGTTGTCTGCTTGTTTCTTTGGCTGATGCTACTGGGGTCTTCAGTGCATCTTCAGGTTGACTCTCACAGGTTTACTTAATACCTTCTCAAGTGCTGCCTTCACAGGTCCCGACTCTCACTGCTTCCCCCGCAAGGCCTTCCTCTGAAATCTGAACAGAAGCTTGCAAGACCTATACCTCTTGTACTCTGAATGCCTGCGGAAGCAGAGTCATGATATCGATGTCAAGGTCTACTGCTAGCTTCCTTCAGTAGTGTCTGGGTATCTGTAAATCACCACTGCAGTAGTCTCTGAATTCCTGAGTGGTTAAAAGCAGAAAACTCCTAGGTGGCCCTCGGTAAGCTAGGTACTCCAGAGAGGTGTGTTTTGTTTTATTTTGTTTTGTTTTTTGTTTTTATTTTATGCTTTTTGTTTCTGTTTTGAGATAGAGTCTCTCTACATAGCTCCAGTTCTCCTGAACTTGTTCTGTAGACCAGGCTGGTCTTGAACTCAGAGATCTGCTTGCCTCTGCCTTTCAAGTGCTGGGATTAAAAACGTGCACTTTGTCTGGCTTTCAGAGAGTTCTTAAAGCAATTTTTCAAATGAGTTATGTTTACATCCTTGAGCCTTGGATAAATAGTGAA